>JABSTQ010010675.1:0-196572 GCA_013358835.2 Ixodes persulcatus
GCCATACCTCGTCAAAAAGAATCGGACAAGTAACATTTTCATACATTAAGCGTAATAAAATTTAGCTTAAGAATTGTCACAGAAGAGTCCTTGTGCAGTAGTTTAAGAAGTTAGCGAGCAGTGACCCTTGCGGTCTTTGACAGGTAGGAGAAACGTCAGTTCGTGCCTTAGCCACTTCAATGGTCAATAACTTGAATACGTCTTATCAAGCTTACACTGTCATTCATTTCAAGAATGTTCCTGAGACATTTTTTCTTTAATTAAAAATTAAATTTATGCCCGGTTATGAAAAGACTGTCGGCATGTCCCTTCTATCCAGTGACATAGACCGAGGAATCGGAGCTTGAGCAACGGACAGAAACTCACCTCATGCCCAGGTGATGCCTGGCTCTCAGCAGGCTGAGCCCTGCGAGTGAACCACCAAAGTGAGGGCAGGAACCTCAATCACACCCCGCACCCGTAAAATCACTAATCTCTCGCGCGCATTTTTTGATCTCTGGGAAGGAAATACTTATGGGCTTTGACAGTTTATTTCACTTCTTGTCGACAGCCAAGGAGAGGTCAACACACGGTGTATTCTACGAAATACTTATACTCAAAAGTCAAAAAGTAAACTAAGTGTATAAAATGGTCAACTAGATACGTTAATGCACATATGACTTGCCTTAAATGTGAGTGCTATCTCCGGATCCACATCCTAAAATCAAAGCCATCTTGCGAAATTGCCCCAACTCAAAATCTCTCCAAAATATAAATACATTTATCGACTACTTTATTTTCTCCACGACAGTGTATTTTGTGATCAAGCAATTGTACCGTTTCTTGGGATTTAAGGAGGGGGGACATTACCTGGAAATTGATTGCTTTTTTTTAAAAGTCACTTTTTTAGCGAGTAGTTTCACCAGCTAGCCGATCACCCGACGGACGTCGAAAGGTTTGCTCCCGTAACTAATGAATTCTTTCGGGGATAAATTATTTCCGCCATGCCGGCACCGTCCACAGTGAAGCTTTCTGAACTTTCAAACGCGTTCATCTCGGTTTCACTATAATTTAATAATGATTTGATGCGTGGAGCTATTTGTGGGGGAGTGTCGCACCGAAAGGCACCTACACGAGGCCCCCAAGCACGCATGAACTTTCTGGCTAAAACCGAGAGGCCGCGTGACCCCGTTCAACGCCCCCTTGGACCCAGGTTTGTACCCGTCACCTGTAATTGACTTCTTACTAAGGCGAAAGCCTACTTGTTCTATTACGCAAAAAGTTGTCGGCGTTGTCCCCAAAAGATGGTCATAAAACTATGTCATCAAGCACGCTTTATAAATAAAACACAAAGAAAGGCACAGAAACGTAGATGCTTTGTCATGGAAGCTGTCACGAAACCGGTAAGGTTCGCCGCGCCTACGCAGTGAGGAAGCGTAATGTCACCACTTGAGTGCTTTGTGTTGTCATTACCTCCGTCACTTTGTCCCTGTCCTTCAGCGCCTTCAGTCCTCCAGTCATGAAACAACTAGACCAACTGAACAGTTTGTTGCGAAAGGAAAACGTGGCACGCTGCTTGTAAGAATGCGCTGCGTGTAGGAATGCTTTCGCATTTCTACACGTAAGCAGCCTTAAGCGCCTTTGGCGAGTTTTTTTTTCACTTAGTGTCAGTTTGCGAGCGTATTTTACTTTCATTGTTTCATTGAGGTTTCGCACGCCCAATATTCTTTCCTCTTACGTATTTTGTTGGCAGTGTTTGTATGTTTTCACAGATAAAGGACTCGCGAATGCATCAATATTTTTGTAAAACGTCCACACCTGTGTAAACGGGACTTTTTCCTTCTGCGTGACGCGTTTTTAAGATGTTGAGTGTCGGATTAATTTATTCCATTTTTTAAGAATGTTTCTTTCCCACACAACGCCTCCGTCTCGTTCCTCAGTCCTCGCAGAAAGTCCGTCCACCAGGACCTATCACTCAGTCGGTGGTCCTATCAAAATATAAATTTGTTTCCATAGAAACTGGGTCTTTTTTTTTTTAATTACATATACTATCTTGATTCTGTGACATATGCTCCAATTTCCTAAGGAATGCAACTGCAAACTTACTCTCTGCAGTTTCATGCTCTTTTGTTATGAAAAGTTGCAGTATCTTTAACCTAATGCACGCAAAAAAAAAAAAAAAGAAAACTTTGGTTTTGCATTTTTTTTATTCTGTTAAAAATTGCGCTATTTCTGCAATTAACCTCGCCAAATGCCCGACCGAGGGATCACACTACCGTAAAATCCCGAGGAAGAGCCCACTCAAAATTTGCAGAATGTTACGAAACTGAGGGATGGGCACTTTACCAAAAGAACCGGACATTATCGTTACTGTCTCTAAACGATAGCTTTACTCGGGGCGTAACCCTTTGAAGGATTCATTTATTAACTTTAACCTTTACGTGGCAACCTCTTTTACAGCGTTGAATTTCCTACAGATTTCCTACACTCACCTCGACGGCCTCTGCTCAGCGAGCTCCAGCCATGCCAGCCGCTCCTGCAGTTCCCGATGGTTCTGCTGCTGTTCGGCACCTTCGACTTCCAGTCCACACGCGCCCTCCTCTCCGCCATGTAGTCCTGTCCGGAACAGGTCCACCCTGTGGCAAAGGTCCGCACATGCAAGAGTCAAACGTGCAAAGCCACGCGGTCCATCCCGCCCAGAGCAATACGGCGCTTCCACAAATTTCTGCAACGACGCCCGACAAAGAGCAACTGTTTACGAAGAGATTCGCGAAGAAGAAAAAGCGCAAACGGTCCAGAGTGACGGATTTCGTGGATTAAAGATTGTCCAGCGCACCACCAGAACTAACTGTCTCCGTTGCTCTTTGTCGATTTCACGAGAGTCAGTTCCCCGCGACAACAAACTTTTCGTGCGTTGAGAACGGCTGTCGGTACGTATGGCCTTTGAAACGTTGTTGAGCTGCACGCTCAGTTTGCCAACACTCTGTACGAGCACGTCCCAGCCATTGACACTACGAAGTTTCTTTGAAGTTTCTACGGAGTTTCTCGGAGCCAGCTTGGGCCGTCCTCGCTCGCTCACTCACTCTAGCGCACAAACGTTAGAACACAAGCGGCGACTAATGGTCGCACGCAAACAACCGCGAGAACGAGAAACTGAGCTGCTGGACACCACGACACGGGGAAAGAACGGCAGGTACAGATGCGCCTGCACGACGTCACGCACACACCGAAGGCAGAGCCAACGTTGCACTTATCTACGGTCGATACCGTATTTACTCGCATAATGAACGCACCCCCCACAATGGGTAACAATATTTGGACCTTTTTTCCCCCTTGCGTAATGAGCGCACCTCCAATTTTCGACTCCGCGAGTCTCAAATTGCGTCCAACTGCTAGCCACCAAGCCAATTTTCTTTTGCCGCCAGGCGGTCGGGCCAAGCCAAGCCAAGCCAGGCCAAGCCAAGCCGCTCTCATAATGGCCGCATGCGCGTAGTTGCGGATGTGATCAACCGTGAAACCGAGCGGTGTGCACGACTTGACTAAGTTTGGGTGGAGGAATTACCCAGCCCCGGACATCCTTCGCCTATCGGGTGCATTGATGTCAACAAACACGCCGTCGTCTGTGGTCCGCTTTGGCACAGTGAAATCACGCAAGTGGTAAGAACGGTAGCGTTGCTCTCCGTGCTGGGTGAGCTTCGTAGGGCGATTTTCTTTGGGCAAAAGGTACGCCGAAAGCGCCCTAAAAAGGTTCCCAATTTATAAAGCATGCTTACTGTAGTGTGCCCCCAACCAGCCGTGGGTGCGCCTCCATCATAGAGACGTGCCACACTCCCTTGCCATGTCATATTGGCACCTAATATAACATTTGCATGAAGTGTGTAAATGCAAAAACTTTACCCCGTGTAATGAATGCACCTCCCAAATATGTGTCAATTCTTCGGGGAAGGAAGTGTGTTCATTATGCGAGTAAATACGGTAGATCAGATACTGAAAGCTCTGAAGGACACCGAGGTATCCAACAAGCAGAAGGAAAATAGGCAAAACTAAAGGAAATAAACACTGGCATTAATGACATCAGCAGCCGCGTGACTAAACTTGAAGTACAGGTGAAGTTTCAAAGCTAAGGGAAGACCTTGCAGCATTGAAAGCAGAAACGCATAAGGTAAGAACAGAGGTCAACATTATATTGCAGAGACGAGAATATAAATACTTAGCAGATGACCTGACTTGTTGGAAATACCAATGGAGAGCAAATAAGCCCCTGTTGCCGTTTGGTTCATCCCATTCGAAACTCGTTAAGAGAGGAATTGTAAATTTGTGAACGCCATCAGAAGGTTGTGTCATCATGCGATGCCTTCAGGTCTGAAGGAGCAGTCGGAACGCTTGGTGGCTGCCGGTTTTCTGGGGACGCTCCTGGTGTCGGTTGCAGAAAGGGTTTTAAGGAAGCTACGAGTAGTAGGGAGTCCAGATCAAGATATGACCCAAAAGGAACAGTGAGTTGCGGTAGTGCCTTACATGCACAAAACCGGACACAATACTCAAAAGATGGCAAAACGCATAAATGCTCGGGTTGTTTTTTCTGCACCGGAACACTTGCAAGTTGTGCGAACTCACAGAACCCTTACTGCAAACCACGAGTTGGCTGGTGAAAAAGCATCACAGCCCGTTTGTTGAATGCCACAGAAGGAGTTGTCTATTAGACCTCGCTGACGTGTGGCAAAAAGTACAGGGACAGACGGGAAGATGTCTAAATGAAAGATTGCGCGAACACAACCAAAAAGTAAGCAGGCAGCGTGACGGTCATTTGTCAATGCACTGCCATGACTGTGGGTGCAAACCTGAATTTAATTACGGGTTTTAGTTGAGCTAGTTGGTACATACTGTTGCAATCAAGTCAGCTAACAGGGACAAACAAGAACATGAAGGAAAAGACTGGACAATCACACGCTGACTACAACTGACTTTTACTTTTTCTTCATCCCAGCCGAGGCGCTTTCTTCTTCGTCCTACGACACATTAAACACATTTAAAACAACCTTTTAGCCAACCCACTCGACGGGGTGTGGCAAACCGCAATATTGTCATTTTGTTCGTGAACCGTTAATTGACAAGGTGCATGATTGTGCCACTTACAACGCCTCCTGCACCAACAGACCATGGCAGAGATTTTCACAACGCGATTTCAGCAACTTGGCAAGCAAGAAGCAAGAAATGTCCAGGAGGCCGCCTCTTCAGGACAATCGGGACGTTGACCTTACAAACCCAACCAAGAATTTGCTTGCACAAGGACGTAAGTATGCCATACCCCAGCTCGAGCCCACTGACAAGATCGCACTTGTCCGGATTAAGCGCATCGAAAGCTCATGAAGAAAAGGCATCACAAACAAATTGACCGCCTCTAACCTGGTATAGACCTGGAAAATGAATGTAGTCGATAAACTATGTGGAAACAGACGCAATGTACAAAATTCTAGATACCCTGCAAGGCTTTCAGATTCACCAAATTGTTAACCAGCCAACGCGTAACAATTGCGTTGTAGATTTTGTTCTAACTATTCATTCCGGACTCTATTGATGTTAATGTTTTGGAATACATCAGTGACCACAATGGTACATTGTGTTTTTGCTGCCCCACCCAGTTTGGAGACGTGACATTCTGAAGAAACAGATATTTGATCATGGAAGGGCTCACCTTCAAAAAATGTCAAATATGTTGTCTGAATTTTCCTTTCATTTTTTAATTTGCTGAATTACCGGTCAGAAAGTGACAGCTGGGTGTCCTTCCGCAATAAAATAAACGAGGTGAAAGAAATGCGTAATTCGAAAATTCATATTTCGCCATGTGCTAGTAATCCCTGGTTCACGACCACTGCGAGACGCCGCATAAATAAGAAAAAAAGGTAACAAAAAACAGACATCAAAAAGTGCCCATAGGGAGCTGTATAAAAAGACTCTAGACGCCCGGCAGGATTCGAACTCACCACCTCGAGACTGTGAACCAAGTGCTTTGCCGACCAAGCTATCCAGGGTCGTTGATACGGACCATGCAAAAGCAAGCTCACTCGCTTCGCGGCCTTTCGTGTCACGTAGCGCCACCTCACGGCACAAGCCAGAAACTATAGACCCTTTCTTCAAGGGCGCCGCCATCTTGAAATGTCGTCACTTCCAGTATGGGCGAAAACATTGCACATTGCTTTGCCGTCGCCACACCAGTAGAAGACACTTAGGATATAAGCGTAACCGTCACACATTATCGTTTTGCCTCCCACTTATTTTTTTTTACTAGTTACAGGTTGAAAACGTCTTAGTATTTTTTTCGTCGCTCATACCGGATACGCCTATTAGGTGGTTGGGGACGAGAGTACACAGAAAAGGTCTATAGGGTGATACAAGGAGACGCCAGTCTCTTTAAATCGACCGGAAAATTCGGTTTCTTAACCTATTGCGCTACGACTTTGTGCAGCGTTGCCCACAGATGGTGCATTTTTTTTTGTAAAATTTGCAGAGGCGAACTTACCTGAGGAAAAAGTAAAGAAAGAAAAAGGCTAAGCTCCTATGGAACGCAGCGACGCCACCGGTCTGCAAACAACACGGCGCCGGTTTCGCACAGGAGACAAGAGATGGCGCAAGTGGTTGCGACGCCAACTGCCGCCAACGACAGAGCATACAACGCCGAGAGCCGGCGTCTTTTCTTTAGGCAGACCAATCTTTTAGAATCAACAAGCGGCGCAAGCTTTTTTCATATCAGTTGTTTTGTTTCTGCGACCTGACGCCCCCTGTGGAACGCGCGCCGCTTTTGAGTCGAAAAGATTGTCTGCCAAAAGAAAAGACGCCGGCTCTCGGCGCCGTATGCTTGTTCATTGGCGGCGTTTGTTGCGCCATCTCTTGTCTCCCGTGCGAAACGGCGCCGTGTTGTTTGCAGACCGGTGGCGTCGCTGTGTTTCCATAGGAGCTAAGCCTTTTTCTTTCTTTACTTTTCCCTCAGGTAAGTTTGCTCTTTGCAAATTTTACAAAAAAAATGCACCATCTGTGGGCAACGCTGCACAAAGTCATAGCGTGATAGGTTAAAAAACCGAATTTTCTGGTCGATTTCAAGAGCCTGGCGTCTCCTTGTATCACCCTGTAAAGCAAACCCTGGGTGAGCATTCAGACACTTTTCTCTTCCCCGGAAGGCCCATCCAACATTTCGCGCTTACCAGCCTGTCGGCACGATCAAGCTCGTATAATGTTTTGCTCGAAACCTACATTTGTCGTTCCTTCGTCGTATTTCGCATATTTTTTGTCTACATTCTCCGGGCCCTCGGAGGTAATAAAAAAAACTTTCAGCCTTTCCACTCTGGTGAAGAAGGAAAAGCAGCGGAGCTGTAGCTTCAGTTCTCGGCGGTAGTTTTCCAGGCGAGCGATCTGCTCTTCCTTCGCAAGGGAATCTGAAGCGCTCGATGCAGTGTAACTAGGCGATAGCGGCCTCTCGGCGGTTGCGAAACCATTCGCGCTGCTGCGCACATCGCCGCTCGTTCCGTCCCCGCTCTTCTTCCTCCGAAGAAATGTTGCCACCATCTATGAGCGACTGCAGCAAGCAGACAACCGGCAAACACAACACTCTGGACAGCTACCGCCATCTATAAGTGACGGCGGCAACCAGTGTTGTGTCGACATTTGTTTGGTACCAGACATGATCCTGGGGAAACTAGCCCTTAATAGCTCCGCTGTAAAACTTTCAGCCTTTCCACTCTGGTGAAGAAGGAAGACCAGCAAAGCTGTACTATGGTGGGACGACCTCAAGGACGACACCTAGAGGACGGCGTCTAGGATGACCACAAGGACAACGCCGAGGACGACCTCTAGGACGACCTCAAAGATGACTTTTAGGACGACCTCAAGGACGACCTCGAGGGGGACCTCAAGGACGACCTCGGGGAGGTCGTCTAGATGACATCAGGAACAACTTCTAGGGACGACGCCTAGAGAAATTCAGCCTTTCCACTCTGGTCAAAACCAGAGTGGAAAGGCTGGAAAGGTTGCCGTCACCTATGAGCGACGGCGGTAGCTGTCTAGAGTTTTGTGTCTACATTTATTTGGTGACGGACACGAAACTGGGAAACTAGCCCTTACAGTTTCCCTGTAAAAAAAGAAATAGAAAACTTTCCCGTAGCATGCCAAAAAACATTCCAGACCGGGCGATCTAGGAACCGCACTTCGACGTACCAAGGTGTGTAGCAAATTATTATTTTGAAATTCCCTCACTTTTCCAGGGTTTTCCCTGACAAATTCAAATGAAATTCCCTGACCACTGTAGAGGCAGTTAAGTATATAAGACCATTACAACACAAGGCATTGAGCACTGTGAGGATCATTTTGCACGGGCTTAATCCAAGTTGCATATTCCGAAATATTCGGTTCGTCCAGTCCGGATTAAATGAGCACTTTCTTGCCGCCGACATCACCAGTGAAAAGGCCACTCCCGGAAACACTATGAAAAACACGACGCTCAACCACGCACGTCAATAACCGAATGGCAGCATGGCCGCCAGATGCACTCTTTCAGATACTTTAGGCTTAAGGCTTGGATTGGGGTCTGCGGCTTTCTATTTGTTACTAAATCTAACAGGATCCAGCCTAGTGTTGCACCCTCAATCAAATCCAATTTGCCAGTTTGTAGCCGCAAAGGCACGACCTCGCTGGGATCTAGGGAGCAGAACGAGGCGGTAAACGACTCGATCGACACGGGTGGCAACTGACCTGCGCCTGGAGGGGGGCATGAGCTCCAGCTCCTGCCGGAGGCGCGTCCGCTCGTCCCTGAGTCCGGTGAGCTGGCGGTCGCGCTCGGCCAGCGCCACCAACTTGTCCTGGACCTCCTTGCGGGCCTCCTCCAGCTGCCTGCGCAGCGCCCCGGGCCTGGCCTCCACTTGCACAAAGGTGTGCTGCAAGGGGCGCCACCGCTGCAGACCGCGCCACAACACCCGCCGAGCGCCCGCAACAAATTGGGAGACAGAGGGAAGCCGACACACTTTTCGGGGAATACCGTATTTTCGCACGTATTCCCCACCCCTGCATATAACACAACTTGCTACTCTCGGAAGAAAATTCCTCGCACCACTAGCCCCTTGAAGCAATGTCCAGATCTCGCTAGAAACCGTGGCTTTAGTTTTGAAAACGCTCGTCACTGGCGCCTTCATGTCGCAGTAGCATCCTCATTCATGCAGCACTTTTTTAGAATGTTCCGTATTATCTCGCGTAGAAAATCGCGGTAACGCCGATCTCTGAAGATACGGAGGACCGCGACCTCTTCTCTCCTCGATGAACTTCGCAGGCCGTTCTTTCCAGCTTGGAATACGCGCCAGTCTTGGGGGCGGTGCGACGTCGCACCGTGTGACCGCTCGCCTCATTAATAACGTTTTCATTTTTTCCCAAAATTTCTCTGTTCTTATAAAAAATCGACCGCATCTCCACGTGGTGAATGATGTTGCTTGGGGCGAAGCTCTGGTGGTGCTGTCTGCGTAGACGCCGAGCCGCAGCATGCCGTTCATTGTCAGTAGGAGAATGTGTGGTTTTCTTCTTGTTCTATTTTTAAGCAGACAGATTGGATGGAATCTCGGAACACCCTACTCTTTTTTTTCTTCTTTTCTTTTTGCAGCATTTTTTTAATTCTTTTTTTTCCAATTTTTTTTTGCCCTACACAGCACGTGAGCATGTGCTCACAGTGCTCGTGAGTCAGGTGATCTCATGAAAAGCAGAGCACGAGCACCCGACGCCGTGCCTACGGCAGACGGCGGGACGCGACATGGCTAGCCCCTAAGGAGCTTCGCCCCTAAAAAAAAGACAAGAAAACAAGGTAGACTTATATTTAAATTATTTTTTTTTAAATTCTCGGTGAGTTTAATATACAGCATCGACCTATATTTGTGGCAGACTTATATTGAAGTAAATACAGTATCCATATTTATGAACTGTATGTAGCCTCAGAAAGTACAATGCCTACATAGGGATAGTGAGAAAATGACACAGTTGACATAAAATTAATCTTAGAGATGCCCATCTACAGTTGAACCTCGATTTAACGAAGTCATCGGGACCCCGCTAATTATTTCTTTAAACCGGGAACTTCGTAAAATCGGGGAAGGGAGACCTTGCGCATAGGCTGTGCGGGGAATTCGAATTTGTTCATTAAATTGGGAAATTCATAAATCAGGTTTCGTTAAATTATGCCTCATCATAGAGATTTAAAAATCTTCCCGCTATATGCAAACATCCTTCCTTTAACCTAAAATTTAAAAAAAAATAGAATTTTGTAGGATGAATGCAGGTTGTCAGGGCATATCTACCTAACATAGAGTACTCTCGCATAACAACCAGTTTAATAGTGAAAATTTCACTGTAGGGTAGATATCAAACACCCACAAATTTTCCGTTTCTCTTTTAAAGAGATGCTGAACCGAAATCTGGATTCCACGATACACGGCGGCAGAAGCGTGCAAGGATGCTACCAAAACATCACTCATACAGCAATATCTCTAATGGATGACTATATTTTCTAAAAAAAGGAGGCGCATTTGACAGATATGTTGACGTCGGTTTTCCAAGAAGAGTAGAGAAGGAGAGGTAACGATGCAAAGAGAGGAGGAAACGAGATATGTTGGCGTCATGTGCCTCGTCGGCCTCGTTCAATCTCGACCTTTTTTTCCCAAAAATACGGCCGTCGATTCGAGATATCGCCTAACTAGCAGAGTTGTAGGGATTGTAGCGTCCCACCTACATCTCCTGCATTGTTTTCTGAAATCCAAATTTCGGTTCACCATCCCTTTAAATACACAGGGTACGCATGTGCATTATCCCGCTCTCAAATGTGTGCTATCGTCCTGAGCGCGCGACTGCAATATTTGTACTTTTCGAAGTGATGATTGCAACGAGTTATGTCCACTGAGCGCGCTTCTTGCCGAGCACCGCTGCACCGCAGAAAAGCAACACCCGTGAAAAATTTAGTTCGAAGCGGATACGAAGTGAACAGTAGATCTGTGCGAATAAATTTGAATTGAAGCGAAGCGAATATTTTTCATAAAGCAAAGCGAATATTTTTCATAAAGCATGATATTTTGTGATGATTACTACGAAACTGAACAAAATGGCTTTACTACACAACTTGAACGATACACGCAGAAAGAAAGGTTGGCTACCGAGACTTCCTCAATGTGCTTTTCCAGCTCATCAGAACAAACAACAAATGTAATGGGGACTTAGTGCTCGTAAATTCACTGACACCTTGGAACAATAGAAGCATGCTTGCAAGATTCAAAATCAATTATTGCCCAAAAATAAAAATACCAAAAACACGCGAACTTACAAGGAAAATAAAAAATATATATATGCGAGCTAAAGTTCACGTAAAACTGTCCCAGTATTAGAATATTATCAGTCGGATCTATCTAGAAAAACCCTCATCATTGCTACAATTCAAAAAAATGAGACATTACAAATCTCTGTAATGCGAACTAGAGTGCAGCTTTTGAGAAGGAGGAGGGAAGGGTACAGAGGGGAACTTACCAGGAAACTGTGGGACGATTTCCTGGTAAATCACCCCGCTAAATTTAGTGGAAAAATTTCCCGCCAAATCTGGGTGCCGTGTGACATCACCCTAGTGACGTCACACGCGACAACACTCGTGAACCTCGTGACGTCCCACGTGACCCTCATGATGTCGCATGTGACGGCACTTGTGACCCTTCTAATGTCACACGTGACGTCATTATTAAAAACGTTCCAAAATGCAACACGCGGTTACACCGACGGCGACGTCACTCAAGCCGGAAACTGGTGCCTAAAAGCTGCACTCTAAAAAGCCAGTCTCCTTTCGAAAATTTAACATACAATTACAATATCAACAACTGTGCCTCCATACCAGAACAATCGTGCTACGCCTGGCGCGTGAAGCTTCACTGCTTCGCACCTGCGCGCATCGCAAAAAGCTTCGCCGCTTCGCCTGGCATGCTTGCGTCAAGCTTCATCGCTTTACACCGGCGCATTGCAGTGAAGCCTCTTAATTTTGTGTGGAGGGATTCAAACTTTCGCAGATTTATTTTCAAACTTGGAAATGCTTCGAAAATATTCTAAGTTGCCGAATAGCCCTATCTGAATCGAAGTAAGAAGCAAACATGGCATTATTTTCTTTGATATGCCGAAGTTTCGAATATTCGCACGACCCTAATATCAGGGCTTCCAAACGTAATCTGATAACTCTCGCGATTACTTTCAAAACGAATGTACTACTGTGATTACGAAATTGCTCCAAAAAGTACTCGATTACGATTAATTCGATTACTCGTCACGGAGTAATTGGGGAGAGACGAGAAGAAGTGCCGACTCACCTCGCCACTGTCGCCGGAGCTCTCAAACTCCTGCCAAGTCCTGAGCAGCTCCGCGTAGTCCGTCTTGGCCTTCTCCTGCCTCTGCTCCGCTTTGAGCAGTGCCTGCCTGCAATGCCCCGTACCGACTTGCGTCACCCAACGTCCTGGAAGTCCCAATTTCCCGAGTTCTATGCGGGTGCGCCTGGCCGCACCCGCATAGAATTCAGGACTTCAACTTAAAACAAATAAAGTAGATAGCCCGATTCCCCAGTAAATTTCAGTTCAGAAACATCTTGGTTGTGGTATTAGAATAATGGTGTTTCTACTGGTCACCGCGTGCTTTTGGGCGTCGTACCCTAAAGGCCGAGCGAGCGGCGACCGGGGGTGGATATAAATGTACGTCCGACGACGTAAATAAAAAAATTAACTAATCGCGAAGAAATGGGATGGGCTCTCATGGGGTCTGAGAGCAGAAAAAAGGGGCACGCGGTATTGCAGGTTTGCGATGATTAGATGGAAAGGTAGAAGAGTGGCCGGTGGCAAATGCTTCGTTTGTCCTTCGCTTATATCCGAAATGTTTCGAAGGCAGGGGTGGACACTCGCCGCGACACGGGCGCACGCTTCGCATTTTACGACGGACGGGAAACGACGCACACAAACTTAATTTCCACGGGACATGCAAAGTGTCGCGAACAAATTTTGCCATCGCGTCGTCGGCAAAAGATTTTCGAGCGGACATTACCCATTTCCCCGTACTATTTTCTAGGGGAAGTGAAGGCAATTAGAGGACCTCGCCACGTTTTGTGGCTGCGAGCAAAATCTGGAAGCCAGCACGTTTTGCCGAAAATAATCAAAAAAATGTTTTTTGCAAAACAAACAAAGGCACCTATAATGACCAGAGAATCTGCGTCAGCCTCTTTTTTGCTCGTAGAGATTCCCCACAAATCGCTCTACTGAGGCCACAGAGAGGAGACCGTTCTCTGCCGACAGAGAGCCGCCGGGGCCACGGGTGCAGCTGAGCCAAGGCACTTGTCAAAGCTACACTCGCTACGTCTCGCTTGGCCACACCTCCACATACACACCGCCACACTCGACCGACAAGCTCAGCCCCGCGTTGCTTTGGCTCAAAGTTTGCTTTTTGTCTGGAACCTAACAAGTCCAAAGAAGCCAAGGTAGAGCCAAACGTGCCCTTCTCTGTTTGGCCAGACTCTGCGTATCTTGGCCCTAGATCGCCAAACAAATGCCAAAGTTAGGCTTTTTCTTGGTTTTTGTGCGACAGCTTTGGGCCTAAATTGTCCAACGAGCGCCACATTTAGGCTTCACTGCCAGTAGTTGGGCTGTCGTCTGGCATCATTGGCTCGAGTCTGGCAACTATGTGGTGAGCCAGAGAAGAGCCATAGAAAGGAAAAAAGAACTCTGGCACAAAGCCTCTGGAGCAAGACCGTATTAGGTCCAAGTTGGGCCCCTAGGATTGCCAAGCTTCACTGCCAGTAGTTGGGCTGTCGTCTGGCATCATTGGCTCTGGCAACTATGTGGTGAGCCAGAGAAGAGCCATAGAAAGGAAAAAAGAACTCTGGCACAAAGCCTCTGGAGCAAGACCGTATTAGGTCCAAGTTGGGCCCCTAGGATTGCCAAGCTTCACTGCCAGTAGTTGGGCTGTCGTCTGGCATCATTGGCTCTGGCAACTATGTGGTGAGCCAGAGAAGAGCCATAGAAAGGAAAAAAGAACTCTGGCACAAAGCCTCTAGAGCAAGACCGTATTAGGTCCAAGTTGGGCCCCTAGGATTGCCAAGCTTCACTGCCAGTAGTTGGGCTGTCGTCTGGCATCATTGGCTCTGGCAACTATGTGGTGAGCCAGAGAAGAGCCATAGAAAGGAAAAAAGAACTCTGGCACAAAGCCTCTAGAGCAAGACCGTATTAGGTCCAAGTTGGGCCCCTAGGATTGCCAAGCTTCACTGCCAGTAGTTGGGCTGTCGTCTGGCATCATTGGCTCTGGCAACTATGTGGTGAGCCAGAGAAGAGCCATAGAAAGGAAAAAAGAACTCTGGCACAAAGCCTCTGGAGCAAGACCGTATTAGGTCCAAGTTGGGCCCCTAGGATTGCCAAGCTTCACTGCCAGTAGTTGGGCTGTCGTCTGGCATCATTGGCTCTGGCAACTATGTGGTGAGCCAGAGAAGAGCCATAGAAAGGAAAAAAGAACTCTGGCACAAAGCCTCTGGAGCAAGACCGTATTAGGTCCAAGTTGGGCCCCTAGGATTGCCAAGCTTCACTGCCAGTAGTTGGGCTGTCGTCTGGCATCATTGGCTCTGGCAACTATGTGGTGAGCCAGAGAAGAGCCATAGAAAGGAAAAAAGAACTCTGGCACAAAGCCTCTGGAGCAAGACCGTATTAGGTCCAAGTTGGGCCCCTAGGATTGCCAAGCTTCACTGCCAGTAGTTGGGCTGTCGTCTGGCATCATTGGCTCTGGCAACTATGTGGTGAGCCAGAGAAGAGCCATAGAAAGGAAAAAAGAACTCTGGCACAAAGCCTCTGGAGCAAGACCGTATTAGGTCCAAGTTGGGCCCCTAGGATTGCCAAGCTTCACTGCCAGTAGTTGGGCTGTCGTCTGGCATCATTGGCTCGAGTCTGGCAACTATGTGGTGAGCCAGAGAAGAGCCATAGAAAGGAAAAAAGAACTCTGGCACAAAGCCTCTGGAGCAAGACCGTATTAGGTCCAAGTTGGGCCCCTAGGATTGCCAAGCTTCACTGCCAGTAGTTGGGCTGTCGTCTGGCATCATTGGCTCGAGTCTGGCAACTATGTGGTGAGCCAGAGAAGAGCCATAGAAAGGAAAAAAGAACTCTGGCACAAAGCCTCTGGAGCAAGACCGTATTAGGTCCAAGTTGGGCCCCTAGGATTGCCAAGCTTCACTGCCAGTAGTTGGGCTGTCGTCTGGCATCATTGGCTCTGGCAACTATGTGGTGAGCCAGAGAAGAGCCATAGAAAGGAAAAAAGAACTCTGGCACAAAGCCTCTGGAGCAAGACCGTATTAGGTCCAAGTTGGGCCCCTAGGATTGCCAAGCTTCACTGCCAGTAGTTGGGCTGTCGTCTGGCATCATTGGCTCTGGCAACTATGTGGTGAGCCAGAGAAGAGCCATAGAGAGGAAAAAAGAACTCTGGCACAAAGCCCCTGGAGCAAGACCGTATTAGGTCCAAGTTGGGCCCCTAGGATTGCCAAGCTTCACTGTCAGTAGTTGGGCTGTCGTCTGGCATCATTGGCTCGAGTCTGGCAACTATGTGGTGAGCCAGAGAAGAGCCATAGAAAGGAAAAAAGAACTCTGGCACAAAGCCTCTGGAACAAGACCATATTAGGTCCAAGTTGGGCCCCTAGGATTGCCAAGCTTTTGCCAAGCGTTTCTTTGGAGTGCCATTTAGGGCCTATCTGAAACGCACACCGGAACTGCCGCGCACACTTCTTCAGCGTGGACTGCTGCAACTAAACCAAACGAGACAGATGTAGCGGCGCCGCAGGCCTCCACGATGAGACCCTCGGGTTTTCTGGAGTGTCGTGGCTGTCTCGTGCCAGAATAAATATTATTAAGTCGGAGAACCGTACCCCAATCGTCCTCTCTCGCCTACACATT
The DNA here is from genome assembly GCA_013358835.2 of Ixodes persulcatus. Taxonomy (NCBI): domain Eukaryota; kingdom Metazoa; phylum Arthropoda; class Arachnida; order Ixodida; family Ixodidae; genus Ixodes; species Ixodes persulcatus. Next base: position 15,939 of record JABSTQ010010675.1, read on the forward strand.
TCGAATGCGTCACCACGGCAGTCTTAGTCACCTTTCCATCGTTGGGGGGGCGTAGCTGCCGGTGCTCCCATAAAATCCCAGACTTTTGGGCGAGGGATGTTTAGCCAGACAAGCGGGATGGGAAATCTTTCAGCAGTGGAATTCCATCTGGATTTTACTGCTCGTCCGTCGTGCCCATCTCGCCGGTTTTGAATGCAGCCAACTCGCCCTCGCACGCATCAATGCGACGGCAGGTCCGCGAGAGTGCTATTGAGAAACGTGCGTTGCCTACCAAAAATCTAATCCGGTTTGACGGAACGTGTCAGTATGTCAAAAATTTCGAACGAGCGCTTCTAAAACATTTTAACTCTAAAGTCCCTAAAGTTTCCCTAAGCTCGCAGACTTTCCCCACGGGCCTCCCATTACGAAAGTCACGCAAGCGGCTCCGTTGTCAATTGGGGGCTCTCCGAATCTCTATACTCTCTTTCACCTCGTGTTGTACTGCAGGGAAGGCTACAAGCGCGAGCTCCTTGCTCTATGGCACACCTCGGCGGCACAAGCTCTCGTGCACCAAGGGCAGCTGCCAACGCTATGAGCTCGCGCTTCTAGCCTTCGCTGCGGTACAACATAAGGTGAAACAGAGTGTAGAAGGACGTCAATCGCTCTCGGTCGAGCGACTAATCTCGTCAAGCTATGGGAAACCTCGTGAACAGTAATCGACCAGGAGGGTCTGGAACATAGTTGCGCATTAACTCGTGGCTCAGATTTCCCAAAGTAAACTAGAAGAACACCTACATGGTTGAAAAAATCCCGAGACTGCGGGTAAACGACACGACACTAAAAAGTCTCTAACACAGCTGAAATTTTTATTTTCCGAAACCTGGTTATATAGGCACTTCGATACAAAAGAAAAAAAGAGGGAGGGTGAGAACACCAAAGAATGCCACTTTCCACCAACGTATCCTCTGACTAAACAACAAGGACAACGGACTCTGCGTCATGCACTTCTCTTATCTTTGACCTTTCGCTTCCCGACCACCAAAACACTGGTACCCCACGCCCAGTAACACACATACAAAAAAAAAAAAAAAAAAAAAGAATGATCTGTTGTCTTTTTTACCCGGAATACTATACAGACATAAACCTTGAAGGTCAGAACTTCTCACAGTTTAAGAAAACGCCGAAGTTCGTTGTCCAACCCAAACGACGGCTTATTAACTGCGTTCCCGTGGTGTAGGAACTGTGTACCGTTGTGGCATTCAACTTCAGTAGAGTTGCGGGAAAAAGATGACCATAAGCGATTGATAAAAGAGTCATTATGTGTAGGAACTGTGTACCATTGTGGCATTCAACCTCAGTAGAGTTGCGGGAAAAAGATGACCATAAGCGATTGATAAAAGAGTCATTAACAATATTAGGTCACGGGAACGCAGTTAATAAGCCGTCGTTTGGGTTGGACAACGAACTTCGGCGTTTTCTTAAACTGTGAGAAGTTCTGACCTTCAAGGTTTATGTCTGTATAGTATTCCGGGTAAAAAAGACAACAGATCATTCTTTTTTTTTTTTTTTTTTGTATGTGTGTTACTGGGCGTGGGGTACCAGTGTTTTGGTGGTCGGGAAGCGAAAGGTCAAAGATAAGAGAAGTGCATGACGCAGAGTCCGTTGTCCTTGTTGTTTAGTCAGAGGATACGTTGGTGGAAAGTGGCATTCTTTGGTGTTCTCACCCTCCCTCTTTTTTTCTTTTGTATCGAAGTGTCTATATAACCAGGTTTCGGAAAAAAAAAATTTCAGCTGTGTTAGAGACTTTTTAGTGTCGTGTCGTTTACCCGCAGTCTCGGGGTTTTTTCAACCATGTGCAATGTACACCAGCTCGTTTGCGCCCTTACATTTTGTTCAAGAACACCTAGTTATGGAAGGAAACCCCTCAAGGTACTCTTGGGGAGCTCAGTTTGCAAATCCATCTTTTAAACGAGAGACCGCCGCCCGGCAAAGGTTGCCCAGTGGCGGATTTAAGTTGGAGACCACCGGCTCCCGAGGGCAAACTCTTTTTACGAACACATATTTCTTTTTGTTTAGGAAAGGCACGCCTGGTTCTCGGTGAAATGTCAATTGCCTTTGTCCGTGATGTCAGTTTGTGTCGTTAGGCCGCTTTGCAGAGCACCCCGGCATAAACTTAATATCACGATCTAGAGGGAAAGGTCTCCGGGCACTTCGAAATGGCGGGGCATAGACGCAAACATCGGCAGTCTGAGCAGGCGGCTCCGACGAGCCCGTGTCGCCAGCAAAGCCTCAATGTTTACTAAGAAGCGGGAAAACATTGCCCGCACACGACAGACTCAAACTCGTTATGGCAAAGCGAATGTGCCCAACCCATTGTCGGCTTTTCTTTATCCCCGTCTTCCGTCGCCCTTCTCCTTCTTTCTGCCGAGACCACCGACGTCGGTGCTTGGGATCTGCCACGTTCCGCAACCGTCTTCACCACCGAGTATGAACCACGGATGGGGCTCTCACCTGAGTTCGTCGACCTCCGAGGCTCGCTGGGCGGACTGTTCCTGCAGGGCACGCACCACGGCGTCCTTCTCCAACAGGGCCACCTCCCGCTGCGCCAGCCTGAAACGCCCACAAACCGCCCAGGCTGTTCACGTGTCCCCCTCATGGAAACCCACCGCATGTTAAACATATCGAGACATTGGGACGGCAATGTACCGCATTAAAAAGTGCAAAAGCCGCAACGACGCAGATAATGTAAATGAAGACCGACAGCACCGACTTTCAACTAAATTTCATTAGCGCCGACGTTGCATATAAATACTACCCGAATCACCCTAACAATCGGGGGAAAATAGGCACACAAAAGGTCACACGTCTGTAGAGTCACTGGCGTGTGGCGGCCTTATCCGATTTATAAAGCGGTACTCTCTATACGACGGAGATAGCGAAGGGGCACCGCCACATTCTGGCCCTAGGTGCCAGAGCTCGCACGCTTCTTTAAGGGGGGAACACTAACCGAAAGAGGGAGCTTCTAAACCGCTTCGCACATTTCAATTACACGGTGCCTTTATATTCGTGCTCGGAATATTTGCACCGTATTTTATGAACCTGGGTTTCGTTATATGTATACGGATTTGCAAATGTGAGAAGATAAAAACGGGTGTGTCTTCTTAGGAGAACTACCGTGCGGAACGAAACTCGGAACTTGACATTTTGATGCAATATTTTGCTTTTAGAAACTCTACAGCATATAACTGTGAAGCTATTTTCCTTTTTTTCTTCAGTTTTCGTAAAAAAAAACACCATATTGCCGCGAGCGCAGCTGACCAAGCAGGCAGCGCGCTCGTGGCCTAACGGTTATCGCGCGTGCCTTCCGCGCAGAAAGCCAGGGTTCGAATCCTGGCCGCGGGGACGCCTTTTTGTTGACATCTAATGTAATGTTCTGGTAAATTCGAGAACCGTGTTGCTTGTTCGAGGTCAGAATGTTCCACACGCAGAACCTTCTACGCCGATTCTTCCAGAACCCCACGCGTGTACATAAGGGGCTCCGCGTGGCGAGCCGCGGTCAGTTTCGCCCCAGCGTTCGACTCTGCTCTTTCGCCGACTTCGACGCCCGCGACGCTCTACTGTTATCTCTTGTTTTCTTCTTTATTTTTGGGCACAAGTTCGCCCGATTAAACGTTTAGTTTACTCAGTTATTCGCCGCCTCATCACTTGTCATTCGTGACATTTTGGTGGAGGTGCTGGGTACCGCATGCCCCTGCCGCGTACCCCCCCGAGGGCCCGCAGTGCAAGTCCGACGCCAAGCCCACGAAGAACCAACGAAGGCACTACCGAGATCCGGTTCAGTCGTCGCACCCAAGGCCTACACCCGGAATTTGGACTTCTTCCTCCCAGGACCAAGCAGCCAACGAGGCCGACAATGAACGACCAGCAGTCGCAGACCCCGGCCGCTTCTGCCGTCATCTACATGCCCGTTGCACCACGGACGGCTGCTCCGTTCCATGGTGAACTTCATGAAGACGTCGAAGATTGGATCGACCAGTATGAGCGCGTCGCCCGCCACAATTGCTGGACCAACGAGCAGCGTCTGCAAAATGTGTATTTCTCGCTCGAAGGGACTGCCAGGTACTGGTACGAAAATCACGAGTTGTCTTTGACCACTTGGGACGTTTTCAAGAGTCGGCTGAAGGCGACATTTGCCAACCAACACCGCCGAGAAAGTGCCGAAGACCTACTTCGAACTAGAACCCAGGGCCTCAACGAGAGCGTCACCGGCTTCGTAGAGGACGTTCTACGCCTGAGCGCACGCGCCGAGCCGCAAGCCGCCGAGGAGAAGAAGTTGCGCTTCCTCATGAGGGGCGTCAAAAGCAAGATCTTCGGTGGCCTTGTCCGCAGCCCCCCGACGACGGTAGACGGCTTCGTGGCCGAGGCGACCAACATCGAGCGAGCGCTGTCGGCCAGAGCTGTGCACTATCAACGACTCGCCGGTGTGTCGACGGTTCCGGGTGTCTCGCCACCTCGCTGCAATATCGACGGTGTCGGCATTGAACACCTTCGGCAGATCATCCGCGACGTCGTCCGGGATGAGCTCAGGAAGCTACTGCCGGCTTCTAACCGCCCGGCTTCGCTCTCGATTGCCGAGGTGGTTCGAGAGGAAGTACAGCGAGCTTGCCAGCCGGACACTTCCATCATCGTTCCAGCTCCCGAAGAACCGGCGCTGAGCTACGCCGCAATGGCCCGACGACACACGCCCGTTGCGCTGCAGCCGCGACGTGAGCCTTCAGCACCGAGGCAACCGCCCCACGTCCACCCAGAGCAACCTGCGCCGAGGAAGACGGACGTCTGGAGGACCGCCGACCGACGCCCGTTGTGCTACCACTGCGGTGAAGCGGACCACATCTACCGACGATGCCCCTACCGCCAGCTGGGCCTACGAGGGTTTGCACCCAACGACCCTCGACCACGTCTCGGAGAGCGACCTCGAGACATCGAAGACTACCTCCGCCGCTCTTCATCTCCCGAGTCAACTCTCCGCCGAGGATTCCGTTCACCCTCCCCCCGACGCTCGCCATCGCCCTTCCGCCGGTCTCGCCGAGACAGCCTGTCTCCCCTGCGTCGCCGGGAAAACTAGGCGCGGCAACGCCTGGAGGTGGCGTTGCCGAAGACGACCGAAGTAAAGAGCCTCCAAAAACGCCGGAGCGCTCCCACTCTCCCGACGCCCCGCATCGCACCGACGCCCCTGCCACGGTGTCCAACAACCTAAAAGTTGTTATCGACGGCCACGACGCATCGGCACTCGTCGACACCGGAGCAGACTACTCCGTTTTGAGTGGGAGGCTCTCTCGCCGCCTTCGCAAAGTCATGACGCCGTGGGAGGGACCCCAAATACGAACCGCAGGAGGACATCTCATCACGCCCGTCGGAAGGTGCACTGCTCGCGTCGAGATCCACGGCGAGAAGTCCGGTAAAGTTCGTCGTTCTACAAGACTGCTCCAGAGATGTCATTCTTGGCATGGACTTTCTGTGCGAATACGGCGCCGTCATCGACCTGGGTGAGAACAGATTGACGCTGCGGAAGCCTGTTCCGCCTACAGAGAAACCCCAAACAGCGTCAGCCGCCGTCCGAGTCGCCGCCGCCCACGTTAACCTGCCGCCGCGATCAAGTGTTGTCGTACCCGTCGTGGCCGATACAGCTACCTGCGGCGAAGTTGTCCTGGAAGGCAACCTTCAATTGCTTCTGGGAAGAGGAATAGGCGTCGCAAGAGGAGTGGCCGAACTTCAGGATGGGCGGACAGTGGTCCTCGTGACGAACTTCCGAAATGAAACGCAACACCTCACGAAAGGTGCAGCCGTGGGCCACGTCGAGGAACTTCGAAACGCCGCCGAAATCGCCACGATTACTGACGAAACCTCGGCACCTCAGCAAGACAGTACGTCGCCAGCGCAGCTCGACATTGACCCTAAGCTTCCGGGCCCGAAACGACGGCAGCTGCTTAACCTCCTCGCCGAATACAGCGACTGCTTTGCGACGTCGTCAAAGGTGCGCCAAACAGCCGTTGCGAAGCACCGCATCATTACCGAGGACGACGCGCGCCCTGTGCATCGATCGCCGTACAGAGTCTCCGTAAAAGAAAGGGAGGTTATACAGGAGCAAGTGCAAGAAATGCTGAACGACGACATAATCCAGCCTTCCAGCAGTCCATGGGCCTCTCCGGTCGTACTGGTTAAGAAGAAGGACGGAACGCTTAGGTTTTGCGTGGACTACCGACAGCTGAACGCGGTGACAAAGAAAGACGTCTACCCACTCCCCCGCATAGACGACACGCTAGACCGGCTGCGCCACTCTCGATATTTTTCATCGATGGACCTGAAGAGCGGCTACTGGCAGATCGAAGTCGACGAACGGGACCGAGAAAAGACAGCTTTCGTCACGCCAGACGGACTGTACGAGTTCAAGGTGATGCCTTTTGGACTATGCACGGCGCCAGCAACTTTCCAGCGTGTCATGGACACCGTACTGGCTGGGCTGAAATGGCAGAGCTGTCTCGTCTACCTTGACGACGTCGTGGCGTTTTCAGGCGACTTTGACGAGCACTTGCGACGACTCCGAGCTGTTCTCCAGGCCATACAGACCGCCGGGCTCACCCTTAAGCCATCAAAGTGTCGGTTCGCCTATGACGAACTGAAGTTCCTAGGACACGTGGTTAGCAATGATGGCGTTCGCCCAGACCCAGAAAAGACTCGCGCCGTCGCGGCATTTCCGGCGCCGACAGACAAGAAGGCCGTGCAAAGATTCCTGGGACTATGTGCGTACTATCGGCGCTTCGTTCGGGACTTCGCAAGGATTTCGGCACCGCTCACAAACCTCACGAAGGACGCTGAGAAGTTCAAATGGGCCGAAGAGCAGCAGCAGGCATTCGACGAGCTGAAGCGACGACTCCAGACTCCTCCTGTTCTTGGACATTTCGATCAGGATGCGGAAACCGAGATTCACACGGACGCAAGTAACGCAGGACTTGGTGCGGTACTGGTTCAACTACAAGAAGGCACCGAGCGAGTGATTGCCTACGCAAGTCGGACACTATCCAAGGCGGAGAAAAATTACTCCACGACTGAGAAAGAATGCCTTGCGGTCGTCTGGGCAATCACAAAGTTTCGTCCGTACTTGTACGGGAGCCCGTTCCGCGTAGTCACGGACCACCATTCGCTCTGCTGGCTTGCCAACCTCAAGGACCCGTCAGGACGCCTGGCTCGATGGAGTCTCCGACTACAAGAGTTCAACATGACTGTGGTCTACAAGTCAGGCCGCAAGCACAGCGACGCCGACTGCCTGTCTCGATCGCCCGTCGAAACACCTTCCGGCAGCAGCGACGACGATGAAGACGAGTGCTTCCTAGGCGCAGTAAACACCGACGACATGGCACGACGTCAACGAGACGATCCTGAGCTACGCGCACTAATAGAGCACCTGGAAGGGCGCGGGAGTACCTTGCCACGTGTTTTCTCACGAGCCCTGTCGACCTTCGTCATGCGACAAGGTGTACTCTACAAAGAGAACTTTAGGGACAACAACTTGTCGTGGCTGCTGGTAATCCCGACTGACCTTCGAGAGGAGATCTTCCAAGCCTGCCACGACGACCCGACGTCCGGACACCTTGGTTACAGCCGGACACTGGCCCGTATTCGTGAAAAGTATTACTGGCCCAAGCTCCCCAAGACCGTCCACCTATACACACGATCATGCCACGAGTGCCAGCGACGCAAGAAACCTCCGACGAGGCCGGCCGGACTCCTGCAGCCAATTTCTCCTCCAACTGCACCCTTCCAGCAGATCGGAATGGATCTACTTGGCCCTTTTCCGCCGTCGACGTCGGGGAACCGCTGGATTATCGTAGCCACCGATTATCTCACGCGGTACGCCGAAACGAAAGCCCTTCCTTCAGGGACTGCCGTGGAAGTTGCCAAGTTTTTCATTGAGTCCATCGTCCTCCGGCACGGCGCTCCAGAAGTTCTGATTACAGATCGCGGATCATCGTTCATGGCACAGCTGACCCAAGAAATCCTCCGACTCAGTCACACCAGCCATCGTCGTACAACTGCCTACCACCCGCAGACCAACGGGCTGACGGAGCGACTCAACAAGACAATCGCTGACATGATCTCTATGTACATCGACGTAGAGCACAAGACGTGGGACGAGGTGCTGCCCTACGTCACGTTCGCCTACAATACGGCGGTTCAAGAGACCACTGGATTCACACCCTTCCAGCTGGTACATGGTCGGAAAGTAACGACCATGCTGGACGCGATGCTGCCCCATGAGCCAGCTGACAGTGAGAGCGACGACGCCCAGGTGGTTGCTCAACGGGCCGAAGAAGTCCGCCAGCTCGCCCGACTCCTGATTCAAGACCAGCAACGCGTCGACGCCGGCCGCTACAACCTTCGTCGCAGGGACGTCCACTTCCAGCCCGGAGACAGGGTGTGGGTATGGACGCCCATCCGTCGCCGCGGCCTCAGTGAGAAATTGCTGAAACGATACTTTGGACCGTACAAGGTACTTCGACGCCTCGGGGAGCTGAACTACGAGGTAATGCCCGACGGAACAAGAACATCATCACGCCGCCCACCACGGCCTGAAGTCGTCCACGTCGTGCGCCTGAAGCCGTACTACGCCCGATAGGACTGTGCACCTTATACCTTCCAAATGACTGTTTAGTTTACCGTCCTTTTTATTTGCTTTGTTTTGTTTTGTGTTGCATCGGGGCGATGCACTTTTTAAAGGGGGGAGTAATGCCGCGAGCGCAGCTGACCAAGCAGGCAGCGCGCTCGTGGCCTAACGGTTATCGCGCGTGCCTTCCGCGCAGAAAGCCAGGGTTCGAATCCTGGCCGCGGGGACGCCTTTTTGTTGACATCTAATGTAATGTTCTGGTAAATTCGAGAACCGTGTTGCTTGTTCGAGGTCAGAATGTTCCACACGCAGAACCTTCTACGCCGATTCTTCCAGAACCCCACGCGTGTACATAAGGGGCTCCGCGTGGCGAGCCGCGGTCAGTTTCGCCCCAGCGTTCGACTCTGCTCTTTCGCCGACTTCGACGCCCGCAACGCTCTACTGTTATCTCTTGTTTTCTTCTTTATTTTTGGGCACAAGTTCGCCCGATTAAACGTTTAGTTTACTCAGTTATTTGCCGCCTCATCACTTGTCATTCGTGACAATATAAACACCGATACAATTGTTTATATTTCCATCCTCCGCCTAAAACTTCTATTTCTCAGTGCGAATAATAATACAAATGGAAAAAAAATTAAGCACACACCTGGATTTTTGTTAAAATTTCACTTCGGAAAACCACCTCAAAAACAAACCTGCCAGATGTAATCGAGCAACGATAGTTTTTCGGCAATGAGAGAATGCTGCAAAAACAGGAAATGAGAAAAATGAAGTTTGACGAGTGCCCCACTATTTCTAGAGCGCACATGCTCCAGAAAAGCATCTAGGAGAGTAGGTGGGTCCTTCCTGTTCGACCCTTCTCTGCTCAGTTGTGAGGGCTTCAAGCGTCCGCCTCTTCCTGGCCGCTAAGGAGCTGTCGAGTGCTCTCGCACGTGTCCTTGACGCACGGCCCTTTGTCGCCTGATCAACGTGCTTGCTTGCGTGCATACTACAGGCTAATTCCAACTTCTCCAGCACTCTTCCAATGCCTTTTAAACCTACATTGAAGTCCAGCACGGCAAGGGCTGTGGCAGTCTCCACCATCTTCGAAGAGGAAAACTCTGTCTTGCGGCACCGTTTTCACGCCAAAGCATGGAACAACTCGTTTGCATCTTGCGTCTGCATCCTCGAGCAGCGTGCCAGGAGGTCTGTGTCTGCGTCTGTTGTACGGTGGTACCAGCTCTGCAACAATTAGCTCGCTAAATGCAAGGTGGTGGGCCTGCGCGGCAGAGGGTTTATCGGCAGTGAGCTGTGCCCGATGCCCGTTGAAATGGCACCAGGAGTGTTCACCAGGCAGGCAAGCGTTGGGGCGGGGCTCTTCATCCGTCGAAAGAGAATGGAAAAGAGATGCGAACACTGCTCGCTGCATCTTACGCACGTCTGGAGCATTTTCTTTTGGAGCTGAAGCCTAGTATGGAGTAAGCTTTTTAATAACTACTTTCGTAAGTTTTCCTTCGCCTTCCAGGCCCTTCTTTGTTTTCTTGATTTTCTCAATGCGCGTAAACACGCTTTGCTACATGATTTATGCAGTCTTCCTCAACTATCTCTGTCGTAGAGATTAAGACTCGAAACATGCAAAAACGCTTTGCTGTCGCCGTCGAGCAGTACTGTCGTGTACTGCAGTTGATGAAGCACCTTAGACCGGCAGAAGATCTCTCTGGCTGCCCGAACTTCCATCGCATTAGAAGAGCCCTCAGAATTCTTCTGGCACACCTGGCTGTGGGACTTGTTCCACTCTTCATATTTTTCATTTGGGTCCTAGCCTGCAACGCGAATTCAATTGCAGCTCCGAGGCGTGAGGCGTGGCATCTCTCGTGCCCTGTGCCGTTGCAGCAGACAGCAACGTCTGCCACTTTGTCGTTGTCAGCTGCCGCATTCCTTCTAAGAGCTTGCGCAAACTCGAGAGTCTTTAGGAGCACGGGTTGCGGAATGTGTGTTCCCCCAAAAGAAGTTTGCCAACTTCGTGAAAGTGATACCCCGGTTGCGGCTAGCAACTGCGAGGCGAAGCTCGAGCTGGCGGCTCGAACCCACGAAGGGTGAGTGTGGCACTATTGCAACCTTTCCACACCCACCGCATGCAACAACAAACCGAAGGCTTGTGCCAGATCCTGTTTCTTTTGGCTTGAGCGACTGTTCTCGGTACCCGGGGCACAAAAGCGGCACTATCAAAGTCTCGATTGCCGCCACAAAACGAAAACCACTTGGCTCCTCTGAGCCAGAGCTGGTGTCGCTCGTCCAGTTTCTGCCGGGTCGTTGTAGTGGCGTAGCAGCACTGCCTTTCACTCCAATGCAGTCCCTATGGTCGATACAATGTCGGTGGAGTTGCCCAGAGGTCCCCATGTCTAAGTGCCACAGCTGGAGACGCTGCGACCATCTCCAGTACAGTCGCCAACAGATTTTTTGCACTTGCAGGGGACCCTGGAAAGTGGTCCGAAAAATTGATTTCAGCCAAAATTATCAAATTTTTGCACAAACTCCGCTGCATATTGGCTACTTTCCACTTGCTTGATGTCAAGTTTAAGTTTTCGTGCAACTTCCGCTTTATATTGTACATTTTTCACTTGTCTATCTGTTTGATCACGGTGCTGCGCTTTGTCCACACCTTCTTTGGGACAAACAGCAAAGTTGAAGTTAGCACCATTTGCCACTATTTGGAGAAAAGGTTTAGTCCACCAAGCTCGCTTCCAATACTAAGCCTATCGGCAAAAAACGTTCACGCTCAAAGACAACAAGAACGGCAAACAGCCTCTCTGCTCTCGGTCGCACCGGACAAACATGGATCACGAGAACCATTGGAAGAACCATAAGAATGGGCAGACGGCGGCCATGTTGGCTTTGGCGGAACCGGAAAACCCGACTATAGCCTCAACCCACCTTATTTATTGCGTAGGACGTGGTATCGAGGCTACAGGGCAAAATCAAGACAACCAAAATGGCGGTGGCTAAGCTCAAGGCGCTACTGCAGCGGCTGTTTTGTGGCTTTCAACTGAGGAAATCGTGCAAATTATGCCCGAAATATTGAGTAAAAAGCTTTATGGCATCCCAAATTTTGGACAATGTTATAGATCAACTCTATGGGGGAAGTAGCGGTTTGGCGAAAACATCAGAATAATCTAATGTGTCCGAAACATCGGTCGGTGACTGTATCTCAACTTTCGTCTCCATCGTCTTCCGTCCGGCATTTGTTGGGCCTTTCAACGACGACCCCGAAAAACAGTTCTTCCATTTTGCAGTCCCCATTCTAAACTGGTCAAGCGTGAAATTATTTGGTCCCTCCTTTCATCTTCTAGCGCCAAATTTTGTTTTCACTTTGTTGGCTTAAAGGGGCCCTGCAACAACTTTTTTTACTGGTTTTTAATTTGCACCGAACCTGAGCGCACTGAACGAAGTAACTTAATGAAACTTTTCTTTTCTCGAATTTCGCTTTATTTTAAAAGTTGTAGGCAAATTAGAATTACAAAAACAAGCAAAAAACAACCTCCTTCATGACGTCGAAGGGCCTGGCTTGAGTGGCCGTGAACTAGATGAGGGTATAGTTAGCTCATCGAGCGTTCTTGGCTACCGCACTCCGTGTCGACGCCTCGAGAGGGCGCCACTAAAGCATGTGTTGGATAGGATGTATGAAGCGGGCGGCCAGGGCGGCTCGCATTGCATTTGCTGCGCGATTAAAGACTAATTCGGTATGACACTTCATTGGCCACGAACAACAGCAAACACTGGGTAAAGATCAGTTCAGAACGGGAGCCACTTCGCGCTGCCATACCGCCAAATGGCCAAATCGCCAACCAAGCCCGCGCCGAAGGCCTTTGGAACGCTCGGAACCGGTCGGACCCTCGAGCCGGTAAACAATCGCAGCGCCGCCGCGTACATCCGGGACCTTTCTACACTCGCCGTTCGTCAGGGCCTCATCCCACTAGCCCTTTCTAGTATGCGCCGTTTTTTCCGCCGCTTGGTGGCGGGTATGTCGACGGGTCATTTCTTGTTTCCATACTTCATAAACTGCATTTGTTTCTTTTCTGATCTAAAATACTGAACAAAAACTACTTTCATAAATAATTGAAACGGTTCGCGCCACTTATATTTTGTATCTCGACTAAAAAAAAAGCTTTAAGCGGCTCTGACCAGTAGTAAGCCCAGGACCAAAGACGTCACATTTCGCGCGCTTTCGGCAACGTGGGTCGCCCTCGTAGGTGGAGGAGGTTTCCGCGTCGTCGAGTTAAAATATGACGCACTGATATTTAGTTACTCTCTTCGTGCCCGCTGGCTTGCCCGAACCCCAAAAGACGTGGAAACCGCAAAACAACAAGAACGCCTTCTTGAAGCTGGATATCCGCGAGATCTACCAAGCACCATTCTTGTTCAACTAATTTTAGCCTCCCAAAGGCCCCGTGCTCCACAGTGTAAAACTTCAGGTGTCATCCCCATACCATGTGTGCACAACTCTGCACACAGACTGAAGGGAATAGCAGCGCGCTTCAACGCTTCAGTTTTCTTCTCATGCAACTTGCACCTAAAACAACTTTGCAGAAGAGTTAACCGCAGCAAAGCCCCCGAAGGATGTACCATCAAATGTGCCAATCGGACCGTTCCCCGAGAAGAGCGGGTGGTATGCTCAATCTCCTTTTCATGCTGCGACTGATATCTTGGTCGGAGAGGGCGTTGCTTGAACACACGCTCGAGAGAGCACATCCTCGAGGTTTGCCATGCTTCGAGCAAATCTAATCATCCGATTGTGGCGCATAAACGCCTCTACATGAACTGTGAAACTCGTTTCCAGGACACCAGCGTAATTGGGAAATGTAAGAAGGAGCTCCGCCGAGAGATTACTGAAGTGCACGGTATAGCTGGTAACTAACACAACATGACTCTTCTTTCTCTTGTGTTGTCCAAGGGTTAGATGAACTACCCCAAGCCAGAACTGAATTAGAAAATGGGCTCATCTATCTACAGGGGTGGAACTCATGAAATGTACTTGGGAGCAGGCACGGGAGCAGAAAATGCAAACTAGCACTGCTTATAGGACAACCCACACGTGCTCGACATAGTAATTATATGTGCGAACCATGTGACGTGCGTAAGCAACGGATGTGCAGTTGCGCGGAGGAACAGGGCAACAAATTTCGAGTTTATCCTTATGTACAACTCAATATCAAAGCAGTAGACTACGATTAACGAAGTTATCGTATTCGAAGCGATGAGCCGGAGCAAGATTACGCCGAGCAGATCTACCGCTCGCGTGAGAGCTGCTGGCTGGCAAGGTTTCGGATCGGACCGCGTTTCAGTTCAATCAAATCACGATTTATCTTGCAGGAATGCGGTTCCAACTTCTAATTATGAAGCACTAAAAGGAATCTTTTGCAAATGTGTTTTCAACTGGCTGACTTCCGGAACCCGGGCCGCAGAGCCTCAGGCAATCTGACGCTTAACGACTCAACCTCACCTCGGCTGACTTGCTTAACCGTTTCTGGTTGAAGAATAAGAATGCAGTTGCAGGTGATGTAGCGCTTGGAATCCGACCCCAGAGTTTTTTCGCGCGCTTCCGACTTGGGATACACAGGGGAAATAAACGGAACAAAAAATTTCAAGACTGACCAAGCTAAATGCGCTCATTGTTGCCAATTGAGTCGATAATAACCGAAACCAAGACAAAATATAACTTTTTTTGGCGCACGTTGTGAGATTTGGAGCACAATGGCGCGAGGTATTGGCTGTGGCGCAATTTCCGCAGAATGGCGCAGGATGGCGCAGACAAATGCATCTGGCGCAAAAAGGCGCAAATGGCGCAGCCGTTCCACCCCTGATCTAAGTTGTCAAGGGTTTTCTCCTTTTCTTGTCCCTTCTACTTCTTTTTTCTTTCTTTTATTATTCTTTTATTTGGGAAGATTTGTTTTCTTTTTTCCGGGTGTTTTTCATGTATCTTCTTCAGTTTATTAAGTTGGTCGGGAGATTGTATGTATCGAAGAAGACATCAGTAAATGTCTGTTGCTAGTTGAAAGAACTGTGCCATCTGACCCCGTCCCTAAGTGTTTTACTTCCTTGATTCTGGTATAAGACCCCTTGCATAGGATTGCAAAAGCGCGACTCTTTCGAAACATTAATATGCGAAACTATCGTGCCCCTTTGTTCCTAGACAGGACTTCTGCGCAATCTTTGTGCGTAACATTCCCACATAAATGATGACGCAGAAATATTGCCTAGTGTTTTCGCAAAAATTCCTGCGCAGAATTTTTATGTCGAATTCCCGCGTAACATTCTCGCGCCAGAGTCCCAGACAAATTCCTCCAGTCCTTCGGTGAACCTGGACAACACCGAGGGGAAAGACGTCGTAACTCGTCGGACGACAGGCTTGAGACCCGTGAAGACATAATCTGAAAACTCCAAATCGGCGCGAGAAGCTCTTTAGGACGACTCAAAACGGCAGCCATCGATTTGCCAAGAGGTGCTTCAGGGGGGCCTTTAATGAGGGTTTGCAAACCCCCATTTGAGAAATGTTAAATCCAACGTTTGTTACGAGGAGTAAAAAACATTGTTCATTCATTTTCCCGCTAAATTCGGCGGGAAAATCGATGGTCCGACACAGTCTCGCGTGACGCGACAATGCGACACGACGTCGGGCCCCTCGGCGCCACGAGACGCGGTCACAATGTCGAGTTTCGAGGCCGCGCGACGCCGCGACGTTCTGCCACATCGATTTGCTTCTCCGAATTTGGCGAGGAAATGCGAGGACGGATAAAATTCTCGGGTTTCCGTCTGCGAGGAGTTTGTGAGAAGTGTACCTGGCCGTCTCGTGGTAGGCAACCTCCGCCTTCCTGGCTTCGACTTGGCTCAGCTTCGCTTTGAGACGGGTCGTCTGCTCGGAGCTCTCCTTCACGTGCAGGTTCAGCTTCAGCAACTGCAGGGGCGACCAGACCAAACTTTAAGCCGGCTACTTACAAGCGACAACACAATCTTTCGGCACTACGCTGGACGGCCCGGGAATTCTAATTACGCCCCTCCAAGAGGGTCGTTAAATGGTGCACTTAACGCCCCGGCTGCACGCGCAATGGACTGTTGGCGATACAATAACACAAATATGCAGTACGACCCAATCTGTACAGTCAAACCCCGATGTGACCGACTTGGACGAAACGAAATCCTGAATTTAACGAAGGGTCGTGCTTTCATAATTTTTTGTTCCCAGAGAATCTATGTAGTTTAATGAAGTATAAGGTACGCAGTTAAAGCTGGATATAACCGAGTCTCATTATATCGCGAGTTTCGTTAAAGGGAGGTTTCTACTTTTTAGAGGAATACTCTTCCGGGTTCCCAAAAACCCCTTACTCTCTCGCTTATCGTAAAACAGACAAGAGTCTCTCTCACCTCCGCATCGAGTACGTACCAGATATAACGACGTACCGCTTATAACGACCAGTTTCCAGAGTTTCTAAACCAGAAACACCCAGCTTTTAGTCCAGATACAATGATAATCGGTTATGACCATTGCATTTTCGGGTTTTCTCGTTATCGTTGCAAGTGGATTGCACCGTAGAACTAATCGACGCGACCAAAGCCGTAAGTCCTTCTAGCGAGAAGACGGCGGGAGGCACGGACGGGCACTCGCGGCCGCTCCGTGCCCCGCCTTCCTTGAATTCGGCACTCGGCGCTCCGTTACGAGGGAGGTGTTAGGCGGGAGGGCTGCGGGGATAGGGCGAGACTCACTTCCTGGCTGAGGTACCGGATCTGCTCCGACTGGTGCGCAGTCTTGGTCTGCTCCTGGTGGAGTTGAACCAGCACGTCCGAGACACTCTGCAATCGCAAAGAGGAAACCCGTGAGCGGGCGACGCCCGAGTCGCCGGGCGAAGGACCGCCGCGGTCGAGAAAGGCCGGAGCTTAGTTTTTCGGTGGAGATTTAAGCGCGACGTTTCGATACGTTCCCTCGTTCCCTCGGGCGATATGAGACTAGAATTCGCTCCAATACGACGTATGGCGACGTCTGGTTAACGTGGACACCTCCGTTCCACCAATAATCATCTATAATGCGAGTTGTCCGTAATGACGAGCCAGAAAATTACGGCAGGACGCCTAAGCTTCGCCGCTAAGAGTGAAAAGCAAAAGCGAAGTATAAACCGCCGATCCTTCCCAAGCCATGCAGCGTGTCTGTGTGGCCTTTTGGGTAGCCTGTCTGGCTCGCAGGTGAAAGGTCGTGGGTTTGAATCCTATCCGCCTAAAATTCTGGGAATTTTTTCCTCAAGGGGGGACACAACCCAGAAAAAATAAACTTTGCAAAAAAAGTTGATATCGAAAAATGTAACCTTTACATCGACCAACATCTAGAGAGTATTCTCAGAAAGTTCCATTTGTTTACACTTTACGGCGACATTTTTATAGCTTATTTTCCGTCCACCGACGCTAAAGAAAAGGTAGAGGTTCGAGCTCTTTGAACACCTTTTTCTCCGTTCCGCTTTTTGGCATAAATTTCACTCGAGGAAAACTATCGGTTTGTTCTTAGGTAACTTGGATTCACTTTTACGACTTTTTCTGGGTTGAAATTTGAAGGGGAAGATGGCTATGAGCTTGTATTTTTTTATTTTTGTCATTTGTCATGCTCAAAAACAAAGTTTCGACAAAGAATGGAAATCTAAAAAACAGTTTTTGTGTTTATGTGGCTTTCTTTGTCATGAAAGATGGTATAATATAGAAATATAGCTCTATAGCTATCTGCTCTGAACTGTCCTAAAGCAACATAACGCGTGAAAACAACAAATTTATAAGTAATTTCAAAACGATAGTTTTCCTACGCAGACACGCCCACTTTTATCTTTGAACATTTGCAATTTTTTTTGTACTTCACCCAGGTTAACAAAATTTGGCGGAAATGTTTTAACATCAACGGAAACAAGCCACGTAAATGCCATTCAAATCAGACAAGTGGCTCAAACATTCACTTTTTTGGGTAGAGTAAACTAATGAAACTTGAGGGGTGCCAACAAGTGTGATTGAGAAGCGTTAAAAAAACAAAACAAAAAAGACAATACATCTGTGTGGACGATTCCGTATGGGAGCGCCTTACAACCCAGGCACGACTTCATCCCTGCCACCCTAATATCTACAAAATGGCACAATAAAAAAAAGAAACAGAGAGCCTACCACCTGGGATCCGGCATTTGGCACAAGACCAGGAACAGGCTCGCAGGAGACCAGAATTTCCTGCGGGCAAAAATGTGCCAAAAGGGAAAGTGTGGGCTACCGATGAATAGAGCTTTCCAGATGCAGTAACAAGATGATGCCGCATTGCTTGTCAATTCAGTTACAGCAACCCGGTTACATTTCATACTCGGGCCTCTTTCATGTGGCTTTAAGGGGGGACACTACCCAGAAAAAAAAAAAATTCTGCAAATCACACTGATTTTGAAAAATTACATATTTACATCCACCAACATCTAGAGAGTGTTCCCAGAAATTTGCACTATTTTACACTGCATAGTTAAATTTTTATAAATTATTTTCTGTCCACTGAAGCTAAAGAAAAGCACTTTGAACGCATTTTTCTCCGTTCCACTTTTTGGTATAAATTCCATTTTAGTCAACCTATCGTTTGATAATGGCAATACAGGGAAGGCTCGTTCTTCACTTTTCCTGAATGAAATTTAATAAGGAATGCGGCCATGGAATGTTATTGTCACTTTACGGATGCCTTTTATAAAAAATGTTGACATTTTGTCGAAGACACAGAAGACCAAAAAGTTTACCATTTTTGCAAAAGAGAAAATTTATAGAAATAAATGACGTTTTACAAAAAGCTTTCCATAGCCGCACCTCCTAGGCATTCTGCTATATATCTAGCGAATAAAAATTTTGAATATTGTGATAGTTTTCCGACGATAGATAAACTAAACAATGTAGGGGTGTTGCTGATAGAAGCTGCCCTAATTTCCTTCCCACTTAACTGACAGACTTGAAATTTTGTTATGCACCCTCTAGCATGGCCACCAGCCTACCCTGTAAATTTCATTAATTTTAAGCCAAGGGTTCAAAAGTTGACCCTCCCAGGGGGTGTCTCCCCTTAAAGGGACAATGAAGACGATTTTATTTAATTTTTTTAAATGATGTTTTTATGCTTCTTGGGAACATAGCATGCTGCCCAATTTTTCGTAGACATTTGTGACGCGTATTTCTGTGCCTAGGAAAGAAGTAAAGAAACCGAAACTGAACAATCTCCATTCTCGTTTCTGGGCCTCCGAAGACGGAGGTGACGTAGAGAGTGACGTCAAATGTGAATAGTCGGTATCGGTAGTATATAGGAGATCGAGACTCTGGTTACCGCGGTGGGTTATAGCAGCGCGGTGGCGCGGTCGTTTCGCCGAATCTGTCAACATGGACGGCAATGCCGCTCTCGCGAGCGAGTTCGAGCTTCCGTTCAGTGACCGAACACCAAGGGAACGGGAATACGTGTGTGGCGGCATCTGCCATCACCCGACGGAGACCGGCCAGCCGGCAACGAGCGGCCCGAAGGACGGACGTGGGGGAGATGCCGAGGGGAAAGCGGCAGCGATCGGGCCGTTCCGGGATCCGGTTCCTCCGCGGACGTCCTCTTTTCGTCGTCAAAGAACACAAACAGCAACCCACACGTGAAAACTAGCGTCGCCCTAACGAATACTGGTCTTCAGTCGACCGTTAGAACAGCCATCTACAGCTACCACTTTGCAGAATCCTTCGAGTACCGTGTTCTTTTTTTATTCTATTTTGTTTGCCCATAGTTGCTCGTTGCCCGCTTCGCGTCCAGCGTAGCGAAGAAAAAAACAATTATTCCGCTTTATTTACGGTTTAGTAATCATTTTCGGTCCGATTTATACTTTTCATGGTTATTCAATCGGAAATTAGAACAGTATTCCTCAAAATCGCGAACTAAAACGTGACCGAGGGCACGTTTCTCGTTTCGACCAATCGCTGACGCGTCTCTTGTGACGTCGCGCTTCTTGGCCCCGCATCGGTCACGTGAGCTCCGCTTATCCTGGCTTGTCCCGCAACTCTCGGGGCGTCGCCCCAGTCGATCCCGGTACGATTATTACCGCGACTGTTTAATTGATTTGCGAGGCACACAAGCGCCGGTTTCGGCTGAAATTTGGGCAACGTGGCCTGAGACGTGCCTGGAACACAGTTCAATCGCCAAAAAGATGTCCTAAATTGCCTTCATTGTCCCTTAAAGGGACGCTGAAGTTTATTTTAAACAATCCCTGACGAAAGTGGCGTACAATTGCGAGGGGGCCGAGGAAACGAGCGTATTGCCACACGCGTCGGCGAGCAAGCGCGTGCATGGCCGAGTGGTTACCGCGCTTGGCTGTCGCGCGAAAGCTGTAGGTTCGATTCCAGCCAGGGGACTGTCCTTTTATTTATATACTTTCAACTGGGCCTTCTTGTAAGTTCGAGAACATTCTCGTCGGATCGAGTTCCGAAAGTTCTACGCACCGAAAGTTCTACGCCGAATGATCCAGAAACCCACGAGGGTACATAAGCAACTCCGCATGGCGAGCGGGGTCAGTTTCGCCTCAGCGTTCAATCCTGCTGCTTCGCCGCCTTCGACGCCCGCGATGCTCTGTTGTTATCTTTCTTTCTCTTTTTATTTTTGGGCACAAGTTCGCCCCATTAAACGTTCAGTTTACTCAGTCATTCGCCGCCTCATTACTTGTCATTCGTGACAGTATTTTGCCAGAAATTGTTAAATGTATGCCTTTGGGTACAAAGGTGGAAAACCAGCTCAAAAAATGAAAGAGGACCAAAATATTGGCATCCTTGTACCGTCGGTCGAAACACCAGAAAGACCACCACCGTGAAGACGGGGTCCCGTTGCAGACGAGTAATTACGCGACTGTTCTTGGACGCGGCGTTCATGCGCACCGACCTGGGACCTTTGACTTGGAGTGGGACTCTCGGGTTCGGAGCCACGGCGTTCCCGTGCCAAGAGCTCCTCCTGGGCCCTGACCTGGTTGGAAGGATACAAATCGCACACTTTCAGCCAGACCTTTCCCACAGACACGAGAACCCTAACGCCCGCCCCCCCCGACTCTTTTCCCACTGTCGGGGTTCATTTTTGAGGAACGGACAAAACACATTGTTTTTATTTCAAAGGGACCATGAAACGATTTTGAAATTAAACTTCATCCACCGCACATCGTAAAAGAAACCCAAAAGCCCAAAAATGGAGAGCTAAACAAAAATCCTTCACTACAGAACTTTAAAAAAAAAAAAACGGACTCTTTTACACCTTTCGTTAGAAAGCTTTCTGCCTTTTCATTGCGATGCACGCCAGCCAAATCCACGTCGCCTATTGGGTAAGAGCCTACCTCACAAGGACCGCAATCATAAACAATAGATAGCCGGCGAATGTTTCCTAAAAGTGTTGTTAAATAATATTCAAATCCACATTTTGTAGCATAATTAGTAGGGGTGTGCGAATATTCGAAATTTCGAATACGAATAGAATATTTTCATTATTCGAAACGTATTCGATTCGAAAATTGCATATTCGGAAGTTCCCGAATATTCGGCCAAAGCCGAATATTCGGGGAAAAACGGCGAATATTCGCACAAACTACGAATATTCGAGCAAGTAACGAATAATCTGCTTGCCGCGCATTCCCCTATGAATATGTTTATTCACTGAGAAAGGCATATTATCCATGCGTTATCGGTCTGCTCTGTTTCTATCTGTCCGATGGCAGGAAGAGAGGATCAGTTTCGGTTTCTTTTTCACCAAGCCCTTTGTTGTGTGGCGCTTGTATAGAAATATGTGATGCAATTGAACGTTCTATAACTTGATGCAATAAAATAAACCTCGAGAGTGAAATATAAATATAAAATATATCTCGAGAGTGTTATCTAATATAAATGTTTGAAAATTTAAAAAAAAGGAAAAAGCTAGGGACGAGCAGAACATTGCTTCGCCATCGACAACAACTCCTGCCACCAGTGCCTGCCACTCCCGCTCAGTCAAAATTAAAGATATCGCGAACCTGCTGCAGTTTGGAGTTCGACTAAGTTCACCTTTTTCGACCTTTCAAAGTGATGTTCGACAAAGGTTCAACTGAAGTTCTACTTTTGTGCGCATCCGTTAATATTAAAAAAAAAAGAAAAACTAATTGACTCAACTGGCGGAGGAAAAGTGCAATATTAGCTGAGTTTATTGGCATCACAGGTTCACAATAATAACTAATGAAAGCATTAAAAGCGCATATTTTAGCTTTTATATGGAATAAACATTGGTTAACTTTTTGTAAAAAAATAAAAAAAAACTACTTTCTATATTATTTGTTTCCCAAAATCCGAAATATTCGTGTAGGAGCCGGGCAACACTGTCCATAAGTCAAACTTCTTCGAACTTGAGGGAAATTTCGCAGGTTTTGCGATTTAAGGGTCTTTCTACTGGCGGAAATGTTGTCACGGCGTGTAGGGAGCGCTTACTTTCTGAACATTTGAACAGTTAATTTTCCTACACAATAATTGTAAGGAGTGCATTACTAGAAGCATCTTTAGCCTGCTGCAGCCCAGTAAAATGCAGTTGCATCGATTTATTTTGAAAAGGCAGTAAAACCTGCTGTTACCTCAAGGATGAAGAAAGAATAAAACAATTGAAACTAGGACAACACGACACATCTTTCAACTAGCAACGACGAGTAAAAATTTCAACAGCGAGCAGCCGACTATACCCAAGAGGGAAAGGGAGGAGAAGGGGAGATAAAAAACGCAAGGTGCAAGTCAGAGATGGGGGTTTAGCTCGGATTTTAGAAATTCAACCTCAGTTTTCGTCAGCAGGAGGGAAGGGTTTGACACGTTTTTGTTTGCTATGGTAATGGCGAATGACTCTATGATCTCCCTGCCAAATCTGCTGTCATGCCCCCCCAGGATTTTTGTTTCATCAAAGAGGGGATGACAAGGCGAACACGAACGGGCATGTATGACTATGGGGTGATAAGAATCTGGAGAGGCCTTAGGAACTTCGTTGTGATGTTCCCTGAGTCTGTGATTGGTGCATCTGCCGGTCTGACCTATGTATTGATGACCGCAGCTCAAAGGGATGGAGTAAACTTTCTTCTCTCGGCATGGTATGAATTTCTTTTCGTGTTTAACAGTGCAGCTAATCGGAATCCGGTTGCTGTTCACTCGTTGACAGAGTTGCTTAAGACGCATGCGGCACGAGAAAACAACATTTGTGTCGAACTTTGAGGCAATGGATTTTATCCGGTGGGCTGAATTGTGTATGTAAGGAATGACGGCGAATCGGGCTTTCTTTTTTGTGGCTGGTGACTGGCGATCAGGCCCACGAATCAGCCTTTCCATTACTGATCGTAGAAGGTCGACGGGAAACCCTGCCTTGACGAGCCTCATGTGCTGGAATTTGAAGCTATCTTCTGAAAGATGACAGCAAGACTTCGTGAAGGATGAAGAAAACAACGATTTGATGATACCGTGTTTTACCGACTTCGAATGGGCGCTAGAAAATGGTAGGACGGGTTTAGCAGACCTTTGTTGAAAGGCCCAGCAGAGTCCAGTGGAAGTGACATGAAGCCGCAAATCCAAGTACTGAAGACCTTCGTTCGAAGGTTCTTCCTTCGTGAAAGTAAGGCCTTACTTTCACGAAGGAAGTTTTAATTGTTTTATTCTTTCTTCATCCTTGACTTTAACCAACACGCCCTTTCCCAAGTATCTGCTGTTACCTTTTGTTTTGTAATTTTTCATTACAAGACACATATTCGATATTCGATTTGATATTCGAAGCCCGTTTTTTGCTTATTCGTATTCGATTCATATTCGAAAATTTCTATATTCGCACACCCCTAATAATTAGACATGTGACAAAAATTGCCGAATTTGATAGTGCTCAGAGCCAAGCGCCATCTATCGTGTAGTAAACGAAGCAAGAGAAAGACCCGACTGCGCCTGCACAGTCAACCCACGAGCGTCGTCTGCTGAACGCTCCTGGTCGCGCTTTCTTTGCAGAAGAGACTTTTGTTTTCTGGCTGCTCGAGTACTGTTTACATTGTTTGTGATCGATCGCTCGGTCGCTAAGCCAAACCGTCGGGGAAGAAAATTTTTTTCGTTATCGCAAGAATTTCGCTTTTGCGAAAATAAACAAATAAGCACACCTATTACTTTCCAAAAGCAAAATTGATGCTGTGCTTGGATTTCAGAATCGTAGAAAGTGAGCTGCACGGGATACTGAACTCCCTCCGCAATATTCGACTTCTTTCTGCCTTTCCCAGCTTTGGCGATGATTGCAGACTTCTCCTGAAGCGTCACAAACTTACGCTTTTTAACGGCAGGTGGCATCTTTCCAACAGTCTAAACAAAAGGTAGTAAACAAGGCGCGAGCAATCTCGGCGTGCACACGGCAGACGGCGAAATGGCAGCGGGCGGCCGGCGGTGTCGTCACGTGAAATGTCCCATACCTACGTAGTTGCCAACAGATGGGCTAGCAAAACGCTGTTTTCAGTGACAAAAAAACAAACAAATCTCGTTGCTATCATTATCATTATCCGACAGAATGTAAACAGAAGTGGACGCGCCGATGCTTGTCGGAAACGTACAAAACCGACTTGTCGGACGAGTGTGCTGCTCCACTTTTTGTACTTCTGGTTTCTCAACTGGCCCATGTGCCGAAAAAATGTTGCAGATCACTACCCCAAACTTTCGTTAATGCAGGACTGCTTTTTAAAAACTCTTCGCCGTTGAGAGGGTGCAAATGCATTGAACTCGTGGCAGAGCTGCCAGGTGCCACAACCACACGGGTTGTAGAAAACACCCGAGTGAACGTACTTCCAAACTGAAAACAACCGAGGCTCCACCGCGCCGAGTACAGTGCTGGTGAGTGCACCAGCTCACGCTACCACGTGTCCTAAAGAGAAATAAAAGATGCCTTTTGTCTAAGCTCCGAGCCGGACATCCCTTTTCTTCTCTGGTGCTTTCGGACACACCGCCGACAAACTCTATGGACGTTCGCCGGGGCAGTCAGATATCTTCGTTGCCGCGAGAATTTCGTTCTTGAGGGCTTTCGTTATTGAGGGGTTCAACTGCATTTCATTATCTTTTGTGTAGAAGCGAATAAAAAGAAACGAAAACGGATGCCTGTTCGGCATTCAGTGAACATTGAAGGTTTGATGTAAAAGTTATTTGGCAAAAGTAAAAAGGTCATTTCACGGTCTCTTTAACTATTAATCGGTACATGGCTTATTACGACGCATTAAAATGTAGCCAATAAGCTGCTCCTAAGAAGAAAAAAATATGTCGCAATAATGTATAAAAAAGTTTTCCACATTTGATCGCTGAACTCGAAATTTATGCAAAAATTAGAACAAAAAGTTGAAACATTTGCAGCTACTGTTGCAACTGTTTATAACTAAGTCGGTTATAAGTAGGATTTCGTG
This sequence comes from Ixodes persulcatus, assembly GCA_013358835.2. NCBI lineage: Eukaryota > Metazoa > Arthropoda > Arachnida > Ixodida > Ixodidae > Ixodes > Ixodes persulcatus. The sequence continues at coordinate 41,016 of JABSTQ010010675.1, forward strand.
TTTTCAGAGTTTATTTCTCGTGAAATTCGGAGGGTATTTTTCGGAGTTTATTTTTCGCTGGAGATTTGGAGTTCATCGTAGTTTATTTTTGTTAATTCTTAATTCTTTGAAATTCACAGTTCGTTTTACTGCGTAAAATTTAAAAAAGAAATTCAAAAACAAAATAAACAAGGTTTGGGTACCATCACCCGTTGTCCCGAAGGAACCTCGACGTGCTAAAAAGCAAACCCCTTTTGTCAGTAGTTCTAGATTTCAAAGGAAATGACGTGTCGTTGGATTATTTACCGGCGCACAGCTAGCGCCACCTAGCCTCCAGACAATAGAACCTGTAAGGCCAGGCCTAGGAGGGGGGCAGAAAAAAAGGAGATAGAGCCACGGCGCGGGGACGGTGATGAGCTCGCCGAATAAAGAGTATTGTTATCGTTTGCAATCCGGCTTTGAGTGCCTGTATTACGACGCCTCCACCGAGGCCAAGACACGACAAAAACCTGGCGACGAGGATTTCGGCTATTTGAGCCCTACACAAGGCCTTCAGAAGTTTGCAGCGCTACGCCGAAGCAAGCAAGCCAACACAGAGGCAAGAGAGACCCGCTCCACGTGGGAAACGTTAAGTAAGCGCGATGGACACACTTCTACCCGCCCTGTCACCGTTCGACCCGCATTCAGACGCGACGTCACTCGCGCAGAGGTGGACAAAATGGCACGCGCGTTTCGAGAACTTTCTACTGGCTGCGAACGTGAAAGATGCCGCCCGCAAGCGCGCCATGTTGCTCCATTACGCCGGTGAGGCGGTGTACAATATCTTCACCACGCTACCTGACACAGGTGCGGACTATGAAACGGCGGTCGCTCGTCTGACAGAACATTTCGCTCCCAAGAAGAATGCGGTGTACGAGCGCCAAGTCTTTCGTCAAGCGCGACAAGACGCAGAAGAAACGCTAGACCAGTTTCAGTTGAAGCTGCGAAGACTGGCCGCGACGTGCGAATTCGCGAACGTCGAGCAAGAGCTCGTCTCACAAATTATAGAAGGGACCACGTCCGCCAAGCTCCGTCGTAGCGCTCTCCGAGAGGCGGACATCATGCTGGACAAGCTTATGAGCATCGGCCGTAGCATCGAGAACGCTGAGCGTCAAGCTGCCAGCATAGAGAGGCCCACGACAACGGTAACAGTCCAGAAGCTGTCAACCAAGAAATCAAGATGCAGCAGCACCGCCCCAAAATATTTGTCGGAGCACAAGAAAGCGGACAAGTGTTCGTGCTGTGGTGGAGTTTGGCCCCACAAGAGTGGGAAGACAAGCTGCCCAGCCTGGGGAGCCAAGTGCCACAACAAAAGAAATCACTTTGCCAAGATGTGCAGAGGTAGTGCAGCGTCCAAAGAAACCGTACGCTCCCTAGCCTCGTCAACCACACCCAAAAGCACGTCACAGGATACAAGTTCCGACGAGTCCATTTACCACATTCGGAACCCTAGGAACGAACTTCCGGTTGTGACAGTGGAGGTCAACGGGATCCCTCTGGAACTGTTTGTGGACTCGGGTGCGGGAGTCAATGTCATGGGAGAACAAACTTGGCAGAAGCACCTCCGCGTGCAGTTGAAAGAGACCAAGACGAAACTAGTTCCCTACGGCATCAAGAAAGAGATCCCAGTTGTTGGGATGTTCATCGCAACGTTCTGCACCCAAGAACGAAGCGTTGAAGCGCCGGTCTTTGTCGTGAAAGGACCACAGGCCTCACTGATGAGCTACAAGACGGCGACGGACCTGAAGCTCATCAAAATAATCCAGACGGTCGCTGAAAAGACCACCGTCGACGCCAGAGGAGAATTTCCGAAGCTGTTTGGGAAACTTGGTCGACTGAAAGAGTTCCAAGTGAAGATTTCGGAAGAAGTAAAGCCAGTGGCCCGACAACATCGTCGGATCCCATTCCAGATGAGAAAGGCATTGGAAGCTGAACTAGCACGACTAGAAGACCTCGACATCATCGAACGGGTGAAGGGACCGTGGGTCTCGCCGATTGTCATCGTCCCAAAACGTCATGACAAACAAGCAGTGCGAATGTGTGTGGACATGAGAGAAGCAAACAAGGCCATTGCCCGAGAACGGCACATCATGCCTACTGTGGAGGACGTCATCAGCATCCTAAATGGTGCAGCTTACTTCTCAAAGCTGGACTTGAATGAGGGGTATCACCAGCTTGAGCTGGATGACACCTCACGAGTGATCACCACTTTCTCCACCCACTGTGGCCTGAGAAGGTACAAGAGGCTTCTTTTTGGGGTCAATGCCGCAGCCGAGATTTTCCAGGACGCAATACGACAAGTGCTTCCCGACGAGGACGGCATCATCAACGTCAGGGACGACATCCTAGTATCAGGACGGACGCTTGAAGAACACGATCGTCGTCTGCGCCTTGTGCTGAAACACCTGGAAGATGCTGGGCTCACCGTGAACGCCAAGAAGTGCGTTTTGGGAACCAAGAGCCTCAAGTTCTTCGGTCATGTGTTCTCTGCAAGGGGAGTCAGTGTGGATCCCGAAAAGGTAGAAGCAGTGGCGAAGATGTCACCCCCCAGAAATGCGACACAAGTCAGAAGCCTTCTCGGAATGGTGAACTACTGCAGCAGGTTCGTTCCCCGCCTCGCCCAGGTGGTTGAACCATTGAGGAACCTGACACACGCTGACACAGAGTTTTGCTGGACGAAACGGCACGAAGAGGCCCTAAAGAGCGTGAGACAGGATCTGTCAAGTGCACCCACTCTGGCATACTTTGATGAAAGAAAGAAGACCTACGTCATCACTGATGCAGGACCTGAAGGAATCGCTGGTATGCTAATTCAAGAAGAGCCAGAAGGAAGAAAGCCCAGCATCCTAGCCTATTACAGCAGAGCTCTGACACCTACAGAAAGAAGGTACCCACACATCGACAAAGAAATGCTGGCCATCGTGTCCACCATAGAACACTTCCGCATGTACCTGGCTGGAGGCAAGTTCACAGTAAAAACGGACCACCTACCACTAGTGTCCATAATCAAAAACCCAAGCGCTAAACTTTCAGCGAGACTGGAACGCCTCAGCCTCAGACTGCAACACTGTCTCTTCGACGTCCAACACATATCAGGGAAGGACAACCCTGCTGACTACCTGTCAAGGCACCCGCCTGCAGGGAAGAATGACAACCCCACGAGAGAAACGGTCGCAATGGAGGAATACATTTCTTTCATTCTGGAGTCCTCAGCACCCAGAGCATTGACCATTCAAGACACTGAGAAAGCCTACAAGGGAGACACTCAAATGGAGATGCTAGTCCGCACTCTCCGGGCAAGTGACCGCAAGACGTCTGAATGTCTATGGAAGAGCGACATGCTGAAGCCTTTTGCCCAGATTCGAGACGAACTGACGGTCGCCGAGAATGACGTCGTGCTGAGAGGGACCAGACTTGTGATCCCGGACAAGGCCCAGGCACAGGCTATAAGACTGGCTCACCGGGGACACCAAGGCATGGTGAAGACCAAACAGCTCCTCAGGGAGAAAATCTGGTTCCCAGGAATCGACGCAAAGGTGGAAGCTACAGTCAAGAACTGTGAAGCATGCCAGAGCACAGTCGTGGAGAAGAAATGCTCGCCACTGAGGATGACGCCACTGCCCAATGGACCCTGGCAGTCGCTTGCAGCAGATTTTGCCGGCCCCCTGCCAGGCAACCAGTACCTACTGGTGGTGGTCGATGAGTACTCGCGGTTCCCCCTCGTAGCAACCCTTTCTTCATTGAACGCGAAAGCTGTGACAGCAAAGCTGAGCAACATGTTTACTGTCCATGGAATGCCCTATGATCTGAAGACTGACAACGGTCCTCCGTTCTTTGGAAAGGAGTTTGCAGCATTCCTGCAGCGCAACGGCATTCGCCATCATCGGTCAACACCTCTGTGGCCACAAGCAAATGGCGAAGTCGAGAGGTTCATAAGAAATGTCAAGAAGACGGTGAAGACAGCTGGTGTGGAAGGAAGCAACTGGAAAGAGGAACTCAACGAGTACCTCCTGAACTACCGAGCAACTCCACACTTGACGACGGGTCACACTCTAGCGGAACTCCTCTTTGGAAGGAAAATTCGCACGAAACTTCCACAGACTCCGGAGAAGTACCACCATGAAAAACTCGAAACTGCTGACCAACGGAAGAAACAACAAATGAAGACCTATGCTGATGAAAAACGCCATGCAGTGCCGCATGGACTTCAACCAGGAGACACCGTACTACTGAAGCGACCAGCGCCGCTGTCTCACGAGTCCGCCTACGAACCCCAACCATACAGAGTGACGAGAGTACAAGGGACAGCAATCACCGCTGAACGGGGAAACAAAAGGATCATCAGGAACGCTTCTTTCTTCAAGCAAATTCCACGGCGAGATCAACAGACCCAAAACACGGAAGACTGGGATGTCTCCGACACCTTGATGAAGCTGCCCCAGAACAGTGTCGAAGACCCTCCTGAAACTGACCCTGCAGAAGTCGGACCAAGTGGGGACACCACAACTGACGACACCCAGGCGATGCCGCCAGCAGAAAGCAGGCGTTATCCAGTACGTCAGCCTCGCAAGAATCGTCCCGAAAGGCTAGGAGATTATGTACTCTACTGAAGTGACTTTCCCTTTAAAAGTCCAGGGGGAAATGACGTGTCGTTGGATTATTTACCGGCGCACAGCTAGCGCCACCTAGCCTCAAGACAATAGAACCTGTAAGGCCAGGCCTAGGAGGGGGGCAGAAAAAAAGGAGATAGAGCCAGGGCGCGGGGACGGTGATGAGCTCGCCGAATAAAGAGTATTGTTATCGTTTGCAATCCGGCTTTGAGTGCCTGTATTACGACGCCTCCACCGAGGCCAAGACACGACAGGAAACTCAAGTGCAATCTCCTCGGGACCAAGTTAGTTTTAAAACTCAGTCTTTTTTGCTGTTTTTCGACGTATTTGTGCCTGCATTCAATCGTCTTGTGTACAAAGCTGGCGGGATCTTCTTTCGATCGGAGCTTCTCGCGGTAGGCGAGAGGCGGCTCCGATCTAGCAGAGAGCGGGGAACCCTCGACCGCTTTCTGCAGGCACGATGAAAGCCTGCCCGTGTTATCTTTTCTTTTGCGTGCCACTGTTACGGAGTCCAGACGGAACGAAGAAGCGGATTCAGCCAAGTGACTTTTAATTCCCGTCGACTTCGTCGTAACTGGTCTCAACGGTATATCAAATCAAGCTACGAATTCAACGACCGGTTAAATGAGCCGCCTTTTGGCTTCGACCGCAACCTTCGGCTCGTGAACGCTGGCTTCACCCCTAAATTGTCGTCCCCAGCTAGAATGGAGCACTTTGCCTCGATTCAGCTGCTCCGAATCGCGGGCCATGGCGAGCTTCTAACTCTGGCGGGAGAATACTTTTGAGAATTTAGCTTAGAGGACGAGAGCTTAACATACAACGGCAAAGCTCCGTAAAGTTGCTCCAGTTCAAAATTTGAAACCGGCGAAACGTTGAGGAAGTGGACGCACCAAAATGAAACCGAATTAATGAAAGAGGATAACTTTTGGCCTTCAATATTTGCATTCAATGCTTTTAAACCCAAACAACTCGCAAGCACCGTACGTGCTCCTGCTAAATAATTAAGCAAAAAACCTGAACATTGACCCTTTCTTTATGCCATTCCTTTGAGAACAAAACCGAACCACCGAGAAAATGTTTGGGGGAAAATATCTGACTGTAAAAGGGTTAAAAGCGAAGGAAGTGAAAATATGTAGGCAACTTAGTCAATAAACTCCATAATAAAAAATTATTCTCAGTCTCGATTTACTACTAATGGGCTTCAAAATTAAATCACGCTTTAGAAAAACGACTTACTAGTTGGGGCTGTATCTGCATATTCCTACTGCATGTTTCCACGTCTTTATTGCACCACTTTAAAGGGTGTTTTCACCGACATCATTATACCCATCATTTTGTTGATACGAGCTGTCTGGTCCATAAAGTTATTATAATGTACGCTAGAGGTTCAACTGGCGCCAGTGTCTACGCGACTTCCGTGACGCAAATTGAAGCAGACAGCAACCAGTCTACTTTTGAGGTGCTCCTGTGCATTCCTATGGGAAAACGCGCGTGCATTTTGCCTCTTCGCCGGAAAATAACGCGGAACACTTTGGTTATTTGGGTTGTACCGAATATTATGTACCTCGATTAACACTGTAAAAGTGTAATTGCTTTAGTTAGCGCATTTTTCTTCATCAGTGAACAATATTTAACTTGGCTACATTTCAGTCCCAAACGTGGTTCCGCAGCAGGTGTGTAAAAACAAGAGACGATTCGAAGCAAAATTACGATCGAAAGGAATATAGAGTGTGTTCAAGGCTTTCCAGCATTCCAGTGACGCTTATATATTTATAATATGCCAGTCCTGTCACTATATGAAAATGACCCCGTCGTGCATGAGCGGATAAAAACATTCAAAACGTGGAGAATAAAGTCCGTGGGCTATGAAAGGTGTCTCTTCGTATTGTTTTCTCTGCCGGGCAGCTTTTATCGGGCACTTGTTCTCGCAGCTTCGCTCAGAGCAGAAAGAATAAAGCGGTACCTACTTATTTAAAATCAGAAGAGATTACGGGGCCTTCAATTTATTTTGATCGTACATGCACGTGTAGTTACTGATCCTGTGTTACTGCGTAGTTGTTGCCGTCCTTCTTAATTTCCAGATGTTCTTCGTTCGTTTGGCACGTATATCCCTCATGCTGAAAAGCGCCAACGTCGTGTTCGCGCTAACAGTGTCCGACAGTGCACATAAATACACGTACGAAGCCGTTTTAGCACCGTTTTTAATGCGATGAATTCCAAAGAAAAACGCCGTAACTGACCAATTCTTTCGTCGGCCTGACTGAGAAATGTTCCAAGCTCCCTAGTACGTACGAATTATTCGGGATATTTGCTCTTATGATCGAGCGCAGGGAGAAAATGCACTCACTTTTTCCCGTAGAAATGCATTACCGGAAGTCAATTTCCAACTGGTTTCTGTCTGCTTCAATTTGCGTCAGCACACTAGCGCCACTTAAACCTCTAGCGTACATTATAATAACTCTCTGGTCTGGTCTATGCCGAAGGCAAGTATTTGAAGGACTCGTCAGCCACCATCGAACCCGCATCTAACAACAAAAAGGCGGGTTTATGTCACGTGAAGAGAGCCTACCGTCTTGGGAAGACCCAACTTTTGAGCGACAACTCTCACCTTTTCCTGCAGCTGGGCGCAGCGTTGCTCGGCCTCCTCCAGCCGCTGCCTCAGGCCTGCCGTCTGCTCCGCGAGGTCCCTCGCCAGAGCCTCGCTGCGTTCCTCGGACTCCTGCAGCCGTTGCCCGAGCCCGGCTGCCTGGGCGCCCAGGGCCTCCTTCTCCCCCTGCAGCCTCTCCAGGGCCTGGCGGTGCTGATCATGGGCCCGGCTCAGCTGCTCTTTCCAGTCCACAAAGGTCTCGTACTGCTCCCTCAGCTTCTGCGAGTTCTGGACCAGCACATCTGCGTCCGGCACAGTTGCTCCATGAGCCACGCTCCGTGTTGCCAATTTAGCAGTTGGAGTTCCCCCAACGTTAGACCCTTTCCGAGATACGGTCAAACCCGGATATATCGAATTCAAAGGGGATCAAAAAATAGTTCGATATATCGATAATTTGATATACAAAAATATGTTAACTTGAGCTCCAGTTCAAATTTCCGCGACGTCCCAACAGCAGGCACTCCCTGCCCTCTGTACGCGCGCTACGTGTGCCCTTCCCCTTGCAATCGCCATCCTTCTTTTTTTCTTCTTTTTTTAGGGCTGCTTTTTTCTTTTTTACGTTCGCTATATCGAGTGTCCCCACCATGGGAGTTCATGGTTGTTCGATACAGAAAAACAACGCTCCCATACTATTACATGTGATTTTCAAGAGGATGTTTGGACTGTTCGATATAAACAATAATTCGAAATACCCGGGTGTGATATGGCCGGGCTCGACTGAAGAGTACATTTAACCCTCCGATTAGCCGACCCCCAGCTTAGCAGACGCAACGACCCCATCATGAGAGCGTCTCGCCCCTCGTCAGGGAAACTGAGAGCGGCAACCCATGGAGATGCCGCGGGACCAACGACGCAAAGACCCTCCATGAACTCTTGCGAAGCCAGGCATTCGAACGACGCTTCTGGAAAGGAGCTGAACAACCTCGACGTCGTCGACGGGCGCGACACGTCGGCACTCGTGGACACTGGACTACTCTCTTACGAGTGGGAAGCTCTCACACCGCCTTCGAAAGGTTACCGCGCCGTGGGTTGGTCCACAACTGCCAGGGAAAACACGATTATGCCCGCTGGGACCTTTACCGGCGAGTCGAGGTCCACGGCGAGATCTGCTCCAGGGAATTTGTCGTACTACAACGAGACCGTGCAAGAGATGACATTCTCAGACTGGACTTTCTGCGGAAATACGATGTAGTCGTCGGCCTCAGAGCGAACCGTTCGACGCCGTGAAAACCTGTCCTTGCTCCGGAGGAACCCAGAATGACACCAGCAGCTGTCCGAATTGTCGCCGACCACCTGAACCTGCCGCCGCGATCGAGTTGTTTTGTTGTTCGGACGACCCCGCAGTCTACCGTGAATGGTCGTGGGGTTTAGCTTTGCGTTACTTTATTTAAACTAGTTGTGCAAAGATTTTAACGTTGAAAGAATTGGCGTTTTCTACTTTTGACATTGTTAACCTTGTCACAAAGGACAGAAAACACACCACCTTCCTTCGAAATGTTGCGATTCCGCCGCGTAATCGCGAAGCAAAAATTAGAATATTCCTCGACCTGCAGCCGCGAGCGGCGGCCATGAGAAACAGAAGGCATGACGTCAATGGGGAATCTTGTAGAAAAATAGCAAGTTGTCGAATACCTGCTCGATAAAAGGTAACTTTTCTATAAATCTTGTCGTTCCAACATAAATATAAATGAGTCAAAAACCTGGTATCATCGACAAAACTTTTATTATACGGAGTTTCAGTGGCGCCATCTATCCTAGGTCCACAAAACCGTCAGCAGCGGAACAGCCGCCAGAAGCCGGAAGGGGAGGGGGGACAGGGCCGGACGGGTATGGCCGGACTTGGATGAGACTTTCCTCCTTTCACCATATTGTTCGCGCTGCGCCCGCCAGCACGTGGTCACGCGGTCGCGAGCGGATATGTTCTCGCTGCTTACTGATGGCTCTAAAGAGAGAGCTTCACCGGAACCCCGCGCCTTCCCCATTGACGTCACAGCGCACGTTACTCGGAAGTTACTGAAGGAGTTGAGAGGCGCCGAAAACCTCAATCTTTGTCCATTTTTTAAAATAAATCTAGGACATGCAGACAAAAGCGGTCTTTTGTTCTTTACTTAGAAAGGTCGAGACACCAACTCCCCAATTATTTCAGCAAATCACTATAACTGTTGCATAGCTCCTTTAAAGCTGCATCTGGACGGTGGGCTTTTTTTTGGGGAGTAAGTAATTTCGAGTGTTTGGCTGAGGAGGAATGCTTCTCCGCACTTCTAGAAGGTTCGCGTCTACTCTTACCTCGAGCGTGAAAGAGGAGGAGGTCTTTGAGACCTTGCTGAGTCGACCCCGCGTGCAGTCTCTCGCGACACTTCGCAACCGTGCGCGAATCATACACCAACCTTTCTCGCGAAAACAGCCGTTTATAGGAATGCAACTTGTAAAGCGGCAAGGCCGATTCAACGTTAGTGTTCGAATCGAAGAAAGCGCGACGTGCCCACTCGCGACAGCTTACGACGAGGGAACAAACCGGCACCATCGGGTGGCCACTCGCAATGTGCGTAGAGTTAGACTTGCCCTTGAGTTCCCTGTTCTCCCGCAGAAGGTCCCGGACGCACTGCTCCGCCTCGTCCAGCGAGATGTCGCCGGAGGGCAGGGACAGCTGCAGCTGCGCCAGGGCCGGGTTCTCCACCACCAGGAGGCTCTCCTCCTGGGGAGACTTGGACAGCACCACAAAGTCCGACATCAGGTCGTCCCCGCTGTCCGAGTGCAACGCCGGGGCTGCCGAGACGGCCGTCGCCGCTTCCGTGGACATTCTGCTGAAGACACCAATCGCCAAGCCTTTATATTATCTATCGATACACTTTACCTTCTTCACAACAGGAATGTAAGGAAGGCCAGTAACACATTTCACATTTTTATAAAAAAAAAAAAAATTAGCTCAACCCCATAAGTACAAGTTGTAACATTTGATACACCTTCTAAAAATGTTGGAGGAAAAAAATTTAAATAAATGATTGCGATACACTCAAAGCTAAGGTACAAGGGAAGTTTACCTTTTCAACCTTTCCTCGAAGGCAAGCAACACTTTCTTTATTTACTACATCACCCGGTAGCTCAAGTTCCATTCTTTTACAGTTCTGACCAAGAAAAATATTTACGAGCGTCACTGCTACACGTTGGATTTCAAAAGCTGTCGTGTACATAGCCCAAGTTAGTAACCGTAGTAGCAGGTATGGGGAGCCATGTCAACCTCTTAAGGCCGAGGTCTCCCGGCCGCCACGAGAAATGATGATATAAGCCGGTGTTTAAATCACTATAATAACGCTTGGCCGCTCTCTAAAGACATTTAAAATATATCGCTTTATAGAAGTGTAAATGGTCTTCATCTTGATATCTAATAAGTAGAGCCCTGCATATCCGCGAATTATCCGCGGATATCTGCGGTTATCCGCAGTAAACTGGCGGATTTGGATCAAAATGAATCAGATTTGGCGGATTGCGGATCGGATGCCAGGGGCTGCAGATGCGGATCAGATGCAGATATTCGCGGGTCCGGACATCCGCAATGAGAGAGTGATAATATGAAGTGTATCATCGAATGTATTGAGGGGGCAAACTACACTCTTAGATTCATGGTGCCAATCGGGGAGAAAATCATCACTTACGTCAATAAAGATTTGATTCTCAATAAAAATTGCTCTAGAACATTCTATCTCGGCACAAATACTGTCCCTAGAAAAAGCAAGGAATGCAGGAGTATCAATAGTCCCGGGAAGCGTGCTCTTCTTTGCAAAGAAAAAAAATACAAAAAACATTCCGGCAAAAAAAAAAATGTACAAATTAGAAGAATGGGGAAGAAACCTGCAAGTGGATTCTTCACCTAGAAGTATATATTGAGAAGACTGCATTCGATCCTCCGGAGTTTCCGTACCTCCTTCTTGTAGAGCAGTTTGTGCACGCCACCCCAGCATCAAATGCACCAACGGAGAGAGCATTAGCGCGTATTCATTTAAGAAAGGTGAACTAGTCCGAATACGTTGACGATGTTCCGTTTCTCCCGCGCAACAACATCGACAAGTGCAATGTTGCGCTGTGTGCGCGTTTTTCTTATTCTCGACAGTTGGCACCGAGTTGTTTTTAAGTACTATATGGTTCCGAGCATGTAGTTAAGGGTTCCTGTTTAAAACTATGACCGATTGGAGGTGTTGCCATTTTTGAATATTGTCATATTTTCCCAGTGGTGTACTCGCGCCTTACCACATATAGACGAGTATTTTGCTGCTGCGAGTGAGCGCCTTTCCTCCCACTTTTTTACTGTTTGGCCTAAAAAAGATGACAATGTTACTAGTCTGTCCTTTGACAATTTTCGTGTTTATAAAATATGTGCCTGCTTCAAGTGGGTTTTGGAAAACAAAAATAAATATATATATTTCCTTCCTTTTGAGCACAAATACTGGACAGAGTGTCACGGACCCTCAAGAAGATCTAATAACTGCGATCATCTTTGGACCGATGCTAAGCGTCTCTGGAAGGATGATTGCACATTTTATAAATACGATAAAACATAATATGATAACGTGACTTTCACCGCATTCTTACGCAAAGAGTTCTTTTTAGAAGGGTAAGAGACAGCTAATAGGATACCATCCAGATTTCTTTTTTTTTTTCATGTTTTACTAATGCTCGATTTTATTACGTAAAATGAATGCGCAGATTGAGAGTCGGATACGGTACCGAATTTTGCGGATGCAGTTTGGATATGGATACAAAGTCTGCAGATGCGGATCGGATGCGGACACAATTATTTAGGAACATTGCGGATGCGATGCGGATACGAAGTCTGCGGATGCGGATCGGATGATCAAACTGTTATCTGCGTAGGGCTCTACTAATAAGTATGAGTAAATTAGAAACTCAGCTCTGCGGAAACGTGAAAGCGGCGTTTTCGGCCGTGCATCGTTTGGTAGTAAAAATAGGCAGAGTATCGGGATGGACCGATTTGTCTGAAATACTGAATATATGTAGATAAGGAGTGTTTTCTTCGCATATAGTGGTCCCCTTTTCGCTTTTCATCTTAGTTTGAGAACTATGTCTCTCGCAAAAAAGGATACTGGAAGGAAATGCACCATCAATTTCCACGACAACTGGTTGGTTTTTATGTCTGAAACTTGTAACACTTATTGATGGGTTATAGCTTCAAAATGTGTGCTGAATTTCGTAGAGATTAATTCTCAATGTCTGTTGTAAGGCTCGCGCGTGAATAGAAGAAAATGAAAAAAAAAAGGCATCGTTTTATTTATATATTTATTTCATAATACTATAAGTCCCCCAGTGGGAACTATGATAAGAGTAAGTACAAAAAACAATAATAGACACGCAGAACACAATGACAAAAATGGACTATATGACACCTAATACTCGTATCAAAAAGCACAAAAGTATATGAAAAATGATAACATGAAGTCTATTGGTTACATGGGAGACACTTTACAAAATCCAAAACCGTTTTAGATTTAACGACGCTTTCAGGAAGTTCATTCCACTCCCTTATCGTCCGAGGGAAATAGGAATTCTTGAAACATTCTTTGTTGAATATGTACTCTTCGATTGTCCTAGCATGCTTATTATGCGTGATTCTAGATAGATGGGGTTTGATGATTCTATGTTGATCAATCTGCAGTGTACCATCTAAAATCATGAAAAACATTTTTAAACACTTCTTTTTTTCTCCTCTCTCCTAACAAGGAGAGACGTGCCTTAGAATACAGCTCAGATGGTAAATCCAGTCTTCTGTACTCCGAAAAAATGTAACGCAGTGCCATTCTTGGAACTTTTTCTAATTTCAATATTAAACCTTTTGTGTGAGGATCCCAAACTTCACTAGCATACTCCAATCTAGGCCATATTAGCATTTTATAAGCTAGCAATTTAGTTTCAGCGGTTGCCATTTTTAATGATCTTCTTCGTGACCAGAGTTAAGCTGTGGCTTTGTTGATTATATTATTAATGTTTGTTCCAACTTAAATCATTGGTTATTGTTACTCCTAAATACTTATATTCGTCTACCCTAGACAATGGTTCACCCTTCAAGTAGTAGTTATACACTGAAGGAACTCTCCTATGTGTTACTGACATGCAAACTGTTATTTCAGTATTTAAAGGGGTACTCCGGCCGTTTTTTGAGCTAACCAAACAAATTGCATTTTCTGACTACCCGGACTTGAGTCGTCGCGGTATGCTATTTATTTTCTTGAAATTCAAAATAGAAATTGAGAAAACCGTAAATGAAGATGATGCCGAAACCAGCGTTCAAATTTTCGCGCACTCTTCGGTGGGGTGTTGTCACACATGGTACAGACTTTCAGGTCGTGCATGTAGTCTTAAGTATTTCGAGTGCTTTTAGAGTGCTTCTCAGTGAATCAGTTACCAAACATTCTTTTCCCACCATCAAACGTCTTGTAATCAGTTGGGAACATGGCTTACTGCTGCTTACTGCCCACTTTGTACCATTTCTGTCGTCACACTTCAATGTTGCCAGTAGGGGCTCCCGGTTTGAGAAACACGATGAAAACGAAATTCGAAAATTCAATATCTTCGCGAATTCTTTTTCTTTTCCCACAATACTCCGGGAACTCGTAAAGCCATGTCTATCGGTGTGTTGAGCCAATTTTGAGGCAAATCAGCGAACATGAAAAAATCGCCGGAGTACCCCTTTAAAGACATTTGCCAGATCTTGTATCTCGTAGTACAAATACACCGCTGTTTGGTGTTAACAAAAGGTATTCAAACTTCTGACAAACTTTAATATATGCTCGTTTGCACATCGTGGCCCTTTTTTTCGAATTTCGCGTTTCAATTTTTTTGATAACATGTTTGAAACTGCAGCCAAAAGAAAATGAAAGCCGTTTACATCTCCCTGTAATGCCGAATTACAGCGCAGCTCTTGAGGAGGAGGGAAGGGTATACTGAGGGGAAGGTATACCCCTCCTCCTCATCTTGTCTGCTACTCCTCCTTCCTGTCGCCTCACGAGGGTCATGTGACCTCAGGGGGTTACGTGACGTCACCGGAGTCACATGACCTCACGGTTATGCCGACGGCCACGCCGCTCAAGCCGTAAACGGGCGCCTGATCTGCGCTCTAAAATGCATCCTCTTCATACATGAAAAGGTAACATATATTTTTACCATTTTGAAGACAATGTTAGTGTAAATAAGAGATTATTGCATATACATATTAGAAGCTCGTGATAGCAGTAAATGTTGCTCAGTTTTGTCTCAAGTCAGCAATAAACACAATAGCAGGTTCTTTAGTGGCTTTTATGGCCGCTTGTGCCATCTGTTGAGCTGTGACCAAAATTTAAGAACTACTTGTCAGAAAAATATCTGGGGTGGCACTGGTTTTGTCAATCACACATACATGCTCTGTAACAGCTGTGCAGCCATAACTGACCATCATTTTAATTCCTCATATTTTGTACGCTTCACTTCATCCCTGTAGTCATGAGACAGGTTATTGAGATTTATACACAACACTGCAATGTCTAAAAAGCTGTCTTGGGGTTGATTCATTATTACCTATTTCAGTAGCTAGGCATCTCAATGAGGAGAAAAAAGTGGGTAAAATAAAATCTCAATATATTATTTTTTGTTTTTTTTATAGCAGGATAGCAGGCGTAGTATTTTTGTGTGGCGTTTCAACTATTTTGAAGTTCTGGATACCTAGGTCTCCAGCCAGTCAGGAAAGCAATATTTTCATGCGACACCTCCGTGGTGTTGACGATGACAACTAGAGACCCGGTTCTTGTTTGAAATGGACCGTTTTTGCGAATAAATCTTTTCAAGAAGATGAGTTAATGTTACCAATGTCATTTCAAGATATAAAAAAAAAACATGTTTATAATGCTGAACTGCGAGTCTAAATAGTAAAAAAAAAAAAATTAACGATGAAGATGGCAAATTGTAGCAATTTGGTTGCTGCGTGCGAACGTGGTTGGCCCGCGATGCTGGCGTTGCAACGTCAAGTTGCCGGGACAAATCCCTCCCTCTGAAGCGGGCCAGTGGACACGAGCAATGCCTGAGCATTCGGATTGGGCTCGTGACGATCAACGCCCTGACACGGGCAATGGCTTGTGGCCAATAGCCGAAATGACGGGAATGTGCCGAGAAACAGAGTCAGGAGCAGATGACAGCGCGTGGGGACGTCAGAGCTCTGGCTTCGAATGACTAGTGGGTAAAGCTAGCCACCTTTGTCTCCGCCAGCAACCCCGGAAGTGTATTCTACATGGGGGGGGGGGGGGGGGGGGCTAGAGGTCAAAATAAAAAAAAAAGGGGGGGGGGGGAGTGAAAAAAAATTAAATTGAAAAACAAAAAACACCATTACAAATATTTTACTGTTTATAGCAGGTTTATTATCCCTATACCTATATGGTGTGTCCATACATTCAGACTAGAACCAGTACGCCTCTTTAAAGTCATGAACATTCCAACCCGGTATCGTTTCATGACCACTTTAATTACTGACTTTTTTTTCAATTCATTTATTTACTCCCATCTTACATATGGGGAGTTGAACAATAAAGCGAAACACACAACAAAGTAAAATTGGTGCTTAAAGTATTTAGGGCTCAAACCGCCTCGTCCACCCTCTTCTAATAACTGAACTCTCGTGTCCCAAACTAACAGACTTCTGCATACAAATAGTAAAAGAAATAATTAAGAATGAATGCAATTGTAATATAGCAACCACTGTCATTGTAGGCACATTCACGGGCATCTCTCATAAAGATCGAGGAGCTATATTCAAACTCCTCACCTACATGCTGTCTGTTTTAAGGGTAAAATGTTTCAGTTGGTTTTGGAAATGGTCTTGTTTCTTCTAAGTTCAGCGACCCCGGAAGTCTATATTACGTGGGGGGGGGGGGGGGGGCTAGCGGTTGAAATAAGGGGGGGGGGGGGACAAAAAAATTAAAATTGAAAGAAAAAAAAAAAACATTATCAAGATTTTACTGTGTATAGAAGGTTTATTATCACTATCTATACCGTGTGTCCATACATTCATCCAAAATTCCTGTCACGAAGCAAAGAGATGATGACACAATCGATCCAATAGTACAGTAAACGGCAGCATCGATCTACGGTGTCGATGTAAAATGTACTGGAAAATCGGGCGCCTGCACATAGAAAGCTGACATTTTCAACAAAGCGTGGACGCATTCCTGGGAAATTTCTTGGCGCAGCTTCGTTCCTGTGAAAAGTTATGACAATGCATCCTTGAAAATTTCAAAACTTTTACCACCGGTGGACACACTCGTCCTTCGATGGTAAACCTTCACTGGCGATGCCCTTTTCTATTTCAGCATGTTTCCTGTTTTTAAGGTCATCTTTGAAAAGATAGCAAAACCAGTCATGGGCACGTTACTGCTAAAATGTAACAGTGTTACAGTTACAGTTTCTCAGGGGAAAAAGCAACCTCTACTACAGTTACAAAATTTAAAGAGTAACTTGTTACAGTTAGTTACTTTGTCATTATATTACAATAAAATATTTAAAAAAAAATTCAAAAGGAACCTTCCTAATACACATTTCATTTAACAGAGATTTTTGTAAGACATTGTGTTGTTCACGGTAGTGAATCTGATTTTCTGAAAAACTAAGATTTTCCTAATAACATATACTATTAACACGTTTGATACTTCCTAAATCAATTTTTACCACAAATTGCTCCCTGAATGGGTAAATCCACTATATGATAAAGCATTTATGATTCTTTGGCAAAAATAACAGGCAACTTTAGTTTTTCAAAATGTTAACAGATACCTGCTTATGATTTGTAAAGAACTTCAAAATTAGGCGCGACCACCATAAGGTATACACGAATACAACAGCGCGTCTAGATCTCGGGTATATCCAATCATGACGCGAGTTTCAACAACCAGTCAATTCAAATTTCGGATTTCTTTGGTGAGCTGAAATGGGACGGAAGCAATAAACATTCTGCATATGTCAAGTCCATAATAATATAAGTCATACCTTGCAATCAGCTTTGTAGATGTTTTCTTAGGCCACTCCAATCCACTCGTCGGTCGAATCATTTTCTACTGCGTGCGCACAATCTCGCATAAAACACAAAGCTTCTCTTGAAAACTCGGAGAGCAATGTAGCGGCCACATTCCTTCGTCAAACCCGCTGAACACCGCAGCGGTGCAAAAGAAGCAATGGTCACTGCGTGTACATAGAATTTCAAACGGCTTTTGCGATCTTTCGTCTGCCGCTTCCTAACCAGATCGGACACGTTTCCACGCTCCTCCATCTCACCACCCCAACTAGAAGAGACCACCCTGGAAAGCCCACGACTTGAATATCTACAAATCAAGTCATGATAAGTGCCTCTGGTCCCGGCGGAGTGCGGTCTTTCAATTTCAAGAAAACACACAAACTAGCAGAACGACACAGACGGTTCCAGCGAATACTCTTTCTCAAGTGACGGGACCCGAGAAGCAGAGCAATGGGGTACAACACGTGGGAGACGGGAGGCAAGGCCGGTAATTGGGTTGCAAAAAAAAGGGAGGGGAGAGCAAATGGGCCTAAAGTCGAGACCGCGCAAGGGGGGGATCTGGGAGTTGTACGATTCAAATTAGAGGGGAAGGAACTGTACGCTTGGCGGAAAAAGAGGAGGTTCAGAAAATCGGTTGTCCCGTAAGCCTGCGGGCGTTTGGGGCGACAATCGCCAAGAACTATCCTCCACGAAAAGCCTTTGCTTCCTCCACCAAACGAAGAAAAGAGAAACACTTTAGAGACGCCGCGCATTGTTACATCTGCGTGCGCTGTGGGCGATGCACTATCACGGCGGGTACGGACACAAACGTCCCCATCATCCCAGTAGGCGAAACCAGCTTGGCAAAACAGGGTCACCCCAAAATTTAGTTTTTTTTTTTTTTGCTTCTGCGCTTTAGACGGCTTCTGCAGCAGTTTTTGCTGTGCCCTTCTCGTATCAGGACTTCGGACTCTCTTATGCAGTTGCGAGACGATTTGGCGGTCGTGTTTGCAATATTTTTGCACAAAAATCTGAGAGGTAACTGTAACGACATTACTCTTTACAGTTACTTTCGAAAATAGTAACCATGTTACAGTTACAAGTTATCTTCACTAAGCAGTAATGAGTTAGTTACAAGTTATTTAAAAAAAAGTAACTAGTTACCGGCAACACATTATTAGTGATTAGTTACTGCCCAAGACTGGGTAAAACCGTCTGGGTGTATAATAGGGTGCCCACCTGAACATAGCAGGCTGCCTCGCCAAGAACAAAATGGTGTTACGAAAACCAGACACAGAAATACAGGCGAGAATGCCGCGATTCTTTGATATCTTTGACGACCCCCGTGATAGCAGCACTTCAACACAGACCGCAGTGCGATCTTGCCCTTGACAAACTGTGTCGCCTGCTAAGGCCTCTTCTTGCTTTGGGAGTTGGGATACTTTATTCCCTCAGCTATCCGTAGGCAGTGCCTCGTTCAAAAAGGGCTTTCGCCTCACGCAGACCATCTCCCCACCTCGCGCTTCGGCTCTCCCCATGGAAGCAATTACTTGACCATCGTGGTTGCTTAGACCGCCAAAACAACAACTCCTACAAAAAAGCGCAGTCGCAAGAAAAAAAAATCTGGAAGGAATCCTTGAGTTCTTTGGGAAACGTCACTGCACAAAATATAAGCAAAACGAAGAAGCCGGCTGGCTGGGTGGGCAAAAACAGTGCGCGGCGCGTTCCCCCGCATGGCCAACCCGCGAGCGCCGTATGTGAGGGCCCCAGGAAAATGACCAAGCAGGGGAACAGAGATCTCCCTGACTGTGCCATGCAAGCCGCAGGCGCCGGCATTTTTTTTCTCCTCATTTTTTAGGGAGGTGCCGCGTCGTCTGCGGTTTACTGACACTTTGCTTTACTGCGTAATTTTCTTTTTCTGGAATTTCGGGGGCGAAGGTTGTGCCGTGTTTTGGTGGGTAACCAGCCGTAACAAAAACAGAGCTAGCCACGTGCTTGCCCTTAGCCAAGTACGTGGCTTGGCGGAGCTAAGCAACAACGGGAACGCAGAAGGGGAGGGGGGCATTCATTGTTTAGTAGGCCTTGAGCCAAATGCACGGGGGCTCAGCATATTGCCCAGCACCCCCTGGAAAATGCCAGTGGGTGCTCAAACCTCCGTTGCCCCCCCGGTTCCGGGGTCCCTGGTCTCCGCTGCACACATTGAATGCGTTCAGATGCAAAAGCCAAACACCGGCATTCAGTGCGTGCAGTGGAGGAAAAGGCTGCGTTTGTCTCCACTGCACTCGTCGAACGCGTTCGCATGCGAGAACCAAATGCCAGACACCAGCATTCTAAAGCGTTTGATGAGTGCAGTGGCGGCAAAGGCTGCGTTCAATTGTCGCCACTGCACTCATTGAACGCGTTAGAACGCGAAAGCTAAACGCCAGATGCCAGTGTTCCACGTTCTAGCGCATTCGACGAGTGAGAGAAAGGCAGCTAGCTTTAGGTGTACCCACTAATCACTCCAATCAGAGGTCGGCATTCTCAAGTCCACACGCGCTCTCCGTGCTTGTGCTATGAAACAAATTTGCAGCAACCGCTTGTTCTGGCTGCGAGATGAGGGGTGAACGCTGCTCGCTTTTCTCGAATTCTTTCCGCGACTGCCATTACGCGAAGAAAGACGCGTGTTCGTTACAGATGTCAAAGAATAAATCTAAGCACTATTTACCGAGTGCAAACATTGTTGCATCGCCCCTTTAATCCGGCCCTGCACAAAAATCGTTCAAAATGTGTGGCGATTACAAACACCCCTGAAGAGGTACCCTACTTCCGTGGAATTTTCGCAGAATAATCGCGACAGCTTCCTTCACCCCATTGTTTCGGTTTCTCGCCATTGCCGCGAATGAGTCACCGGACCGCTAGACGAACTGACTGCGAACTAAGGCAAATAACGCCTATTATATTACGCTTCAACTTGGTTCTCAGTATGTGATAAGAAAAGGTGCATTGGCGAAATTACGTGGGAACAATGCCGTGGCGCTAAGTAACACAACCGAGGTATGGCGTGACGCTAATATCACGACCGAGGGATATGGAAAGTGAACAACTTTCACGAGGCAAGCAAAACGACAGAGTAATGTGGGCGCGAGACAACATACCAGCGAGGTCCCGACAGAACGGTGGGGGTCGTCACGAAAAGAATCCGACGCGGAAAAGAAATGAGGGAAGAGTCACGAGAGAACTATGCTCGACATGACGTGCGACGTACACAAACCACGGGATGGCACTACGAATGCTACGAACGTCACATCAACACAGCAAGGAGCCGCTACGAAAAAGCAAATATCAAAGGGCGTCCTACCTTCGTGCCGTTGGATTCTAAGCAGTTGCCGTTGTCCTGTCAGTACAGCATCCTGCCAACCTTCAAAGGACACATGCAAAGAAAAAAAATGCCACGCTGGGACCATTTTGTCCGGAATGGCAGTTGGGACCATTCCGTCCGGGCCCATTTTGTCTGGGACCATTTTGAGCGGATCCCGCCATTACAGGTAGTTGGTCGTGGTCAAAAAGCAGATGCCGCCATCTGCCGCCATCACACGTGCGCTGCTCGACTATGACATCGCTACGTTACGTATGTTCCGTTTGTTTTGTTTCTTTATTTATTTAACTCGGGAGAATTAGGTCAGTGTGATCAGGCCGATCAGGCATTGCGCCCCTACCGAAAAGTTTACAGTGCCTCTTAAACGGGGGGTGCAAAGGTTTCCGAACTTCGGTTAAACATTTGTGGAAGTTGCCCTCTGACACTTCTAAAGTAAAGAAAACCGATTTCGCCTGCGTATCCTAGCCGATGTGTAAAAGAAAAAAAAAGATAAATATTTGCGTTTCTGGCACCCCTCAACTCGCTCCCAGTCTTCAGGGTCACACCCGGTCCCCCTTCTAGTGCTTCCTCTCCCTCTCTCTGCTGACATTAGCTGGCGTTATGCTGCAGCCTAGAGCCGAGAGAGCCGAGCGAGGTCACGTAAGCTTTTCGCCGTATTGCCTTCGGCTGGCACTCGCGGCTGCAGGGGGGGGGGGAAAGCTCGATTTTTGCTTTGCGATTATGCACGGAATCGGGACGTTTTTTAATGAGGAGAGGCTTTCTCCTTCCGCATACGATAAACAACGTAAAAAGACGAGATGCAACTTTTTAATCTTAAAGTGTTTCACCCCCCTTTAAGCAAAGAGGAAAAGAAGTATGTTAGAGGGGGTAGCAGCACGACATCAATAACAACATGTGTTTCCCCTCTAATCAAGATCACCGAACTGAACATTTAGCTTAAGATTAATAACAGGCATTCTCCAAACTGGCAAGGCCTGTAAAGGGTGGGCATTGTTCACCCGCATTCCCATTCGGGCTTCGAAATCGTCTAAAGAGAGTACGAAAATTCCGTCCTGTACATGAAAAGGGTGCTTGTACCTTTAGGTGTTTACGAGTCTCGGCATCTGAGCTTTACAAACTCTCGCCGCTGCCGAAACGCTATCAACACAAGTGGCTACGAACACCACAGAGATAAGGAAGCTCGGCAACAAAGGTAAAAGCGAAGAGTGCAGATGCGGCTGTGTGTAATTTAATAGGTGTCTCAGTCCCTGCAGCGTGACACCACTAGACGCGGTAAAGCTGCCTTAGCCGCTCTGGCAAAGTGCACAGAGCAAGAACAGGAGGTTTCAGCAATCCATGTATTATGGATGACACATGCATTCCTTACCGGTAATGAAGCAACGACCAGAAATGCGTTTTCTGTTGAGGTTCTTCAAATCCTTCAGGTGTATGAGAGCAAGTGCTCCGGTGTTTCTCAGACAGCAGTCTTGTGCGCTCAAGCTGTCTGTTTATCACTTTCGGCAAACAATGCAGCCTTATATTTGGCATTGCATTACTCTCCTTTGTGGAAAACTTGCTTCTGCCGCAACAACCGAACATTGCTCGCGTGGGCCTTACTGCACCACTTTGACCGCAAGTGTGCGTAACACAAAAAGAAGCGCGCATTGAAAACGATGCAGCATCGGTCAGCATTGCGGGCGACGTCCGTGAAAACTATATATGGAGCCAGCCGGATCTTGCTTCCATGGTCGAGGGAGTGCCCTGCTTTCTTGAGCACGTGTTCAAGTATTGAACTCCGTTTTCTGCCAGGTGGCGCCAGCTATTTCTAAAAAGAAACTCAACTGGTTCGGTAGCATTTGATTCGAAAGAAAAGCCTCTTTCTGGGCTAAAACCGTCCCTGACCAACCCCTCGATAACCAGGCCAGAGGGCTTGCATTGCCTAAAGAGGTAAACGCAGGGCGCTGAGTGGACGTGAGTGCTGCCTCAGCATTCGGCTGCGACTCGTGCCCTCGCTGATTGGAGAAGAGTCCCAGCCGGACGCTGAGGCTGCAGTCGGGTTCGATCAGTGCTCTGTGCTTGCCCCTCTAGGTGATGTCAGCCTCTGGCCTCGTCATCTAGGAGCCTTGACATGCCCAAATCAGAGATCTGACATTTCCCTCCAACCTTTGTGCATGCTTCATACCATAAGGCGGCGTTTCCTCAAACTGAGGGTTGCGACAGATTCAGAGGGAGGTTTCAAAGTGGCCTCCCGCCGAAACTGCCACCGAGTCTGTCCCGTCTGGCACGGGACAATGTATTTAAGCCCGTATTCAACAGTTTGCCACGGGGAAATCAAGAATGGTTCGACAGGTGGCGACATCTTAAGTTTGGCAACAATGAAGCGTCCCGCAGTCGTCGGACCATAAGCAAAGTGCTGGCCTAGGGATCCCCGGGTGGTAGATTTGAATCCGACAGAGGCTCGTTGCAGAGAAGGAAGGAGTGATTTCGGTTGTAAAAAATCCCGGTCGAAATTAGTCCTTCGGTGAAGCGTGCCCTTCGTTGGTTTGGCACGTAAAATGCCGCAATCTTTTTGTAGCGTGAGCTACACTGGCCGAGGTTGAGCAGTTTCACGTGGCTTTCAAAGAGCCGTGAGGAGCAGTGACGTCACATGGCGCACAGCTGGCGCGCCGGAGACGCCACCGCAAAGCGCGCCTCGCCGGTCTGCGCATTCCAGAGGAGTGACGTCATAGCCGCATGCCCAGCTGTGCGCCTCCATTGCGCAGTAGCAAAGTCTGCACCGGGGCCGCTTGATAGCGCCTCTCATTTTGTGCGCATAAGCTCACGCTACGTATATCCTGGCATAGCCGAGCTAAGCCACCGCAATTTTTTCTATCTTCGGAATTTTTATCTTGTACTGACCCTACACTGTGCCCAACCGTTCACAGCCACAGCTTGCTTAGAGTTGCCCTTTTTGGCAGCGTTGAGAATTACTTTAAGTAGATTGTACTTAAAGGGGAGCTCCGGCAATCTGCAAAAGCCTCTGTGCTTTTGCAGATAGCGTCTGGTTCAGCCTATTATTGGTGCGCGATAGAGGGGTGGGCGAGGTGAATGGGTGATGGGCTTTGGGGTACAATAACGCCACGAGGAAATGCGACAGAGCAACATCTTATCGGTTCCCGTCCGAGAACTCCCTGCGACACAACTCTTCTACGCCAACCGCCAGGATTGCGACACCTGTCAGCACGACACTCCAGCTTTTGCGACACCATTTGCTGCCACTTCGGGACCACTTTGGGTGCACGGGCGGAATGGGGTGCTGAACGCACTGGTCAGGGTCGCGTTCCAAGCAGCGTACTAGCGGGCTCTGGCTTTCTCGGTCGAGGGAGATCCCAAACTCGTTTGAGCATGCGCTCGTGCGTTTTCGTACACAAACCTCCCCGAACTTGCGGTTGCTGAATAGGGCTCGTCCGGAAAAAGAAAAGGATGCGTGCATGCGTAGCTTTAACCGCTTTGCCTCGGAAAGATTTCTCCGGGCCCACTCCCAATTGTAAAGCATGAAGTGAAGCTCGAATAAAATGCCCAGAGTGAGTCTCTGACCGGCCCGTTTGGCGTCCCATTCCACCCGTGTGTCAAATCTGGGGTTAAGGTGGCAACTCACGGTGCGGGACGTCGCGATCCTGACGATTGGGCGTAGAAGTTCAGGAAAACAGTTTGAGATAATGAGAGTGCCGCCCTTCTACGACATCGTCGCGCGGAAGGTGAGGGACCACTCTGGTAGTTGGCTATTATTGGGCTATTTCATACCCGAGATTCAGCCATTTTTAAGCACTTGGTTTCAAAGCCTTAAACATGGTATATCTGAGCCGGGTAGAAAACAACAATCAATTCAAGAGATAAGGAAAATATTCAAATCACAAGCGTGAAAATACAATGTGGACCCTCATTGGTGTTGTTCACGGAGGCGCTATACTGTTTTTCTGAAGTTTTCTGGTGTGATTTAATACCGCAGTCAGGGCCAGGTCAGCTTAACAGATGTTCGAGAACCTTCTCATTTCGCTACCCTAAAATATGCACACGGATGTCTTCTCCTCTTTTTGCGTTCTTCCGTAAATAAATGTCTTAAGTCGTGTGTCATATATGTTATCAGTGTTCCAAAGATATGTTCTAAATATCCGGTATGAAGTTTTTATGTGTTGGGCTATTTTAATAGCCCAACATTTGGCTATTTTTGGGCTATATCTCGGAAAAATGTGGCGGGTTAATCCGAGAGTACCTGGCAACCCTGGTTCCCGGCAATGTGGCTTGACGGTGTGTAGGGCGGCTGCCCACTAATGCCCGGTCGACACTCGCGGATGCCGGGCGAGGTGGTCGCAATCTGAACGATCGTCCGCGTGACCTCCGATATTTCTGCCACGTCTTCGAAAATAAACCGCCGTCGGGAAACCCGGTCGATCCTCCTCTTCCCCACGCGGTTATCTCGTTGCGTGTCGTCTGTGCTCGTAAATGGTCGTTCTCAAATGCAAGTGGCACTTGGGTGCCCAAATGCGTCACTGCAACGTTGAGTGGCAATGCTCCTTTGTTTCGGCCGTGCTGCAGGGGACGACGTGAGGAGTGAACCTGCATCCGGCGGATTGAAAGACTAACCGAAAGCACGACGACACGAGCGTGGCGGTTTCTTTTGAACGTCTGCTTCTTGGGTAAGTGCATCGACGTGCCTTCCATTGCGTTTTCCTCGCACTGTAGCGGCGGTGAGATGCCGTGAAAGGTGTGCGGCGATGAGGGAGACAGGCAAAGAAGCGATAAGCTCCAACGCTGCGTCTCGTCTTTTACAATTTTGGTCTCGCGGTCAACCGGTTTAAAGCCTGTGGTTGAACAATTAGTATGCACAAACCTGCGTGGTAACACTTCACGCTCAGCTTTCTTTGCTGGAATAGGGACTGCAAGCCAGCGGACGATTTGCATCGTTTAAGGGGCGCGCAAAAAAACTTCAGCCCGAACAAAAAATTAACTTTGGGCTAACTGCCCCTAGGATCCTAGATTTGCACCATAAACGATGCGTATCGACACCGTGCTACCTGTACAGTAATAGTGCCCGAGATGCCACCTGCACGACCAGACTTTGTTGAGTGGCTTGACCATTGCACTTTAAAAGCGCCCCCTGGTTGGGTGCTTCGGTTCCACGAAAAAGATTTGAGATGTGACTACCATAATATCCCCAGAGATGCCCAACCCCTGAAAGATGACCACCTGTCCCTTATTTTTGGCACGATTTGCTATATTTTTTTTTTCGAAAACACGGAAAGATAGCCCACTTTAGTAATTGCACGGCCCCGGCCAATGATGACCTCCGCAGAAATGGTGTTACGTAGCCACGACGGGAGATAAGCAGAATTGTTGACTGGGAAGGACAGTCTCATTTGGTTCATCGCCCCTCCCTACAATCGCAAGAAAATAATTGAACCCTTTTTATTGCACATTGAAAGTTAGCCCACTCGTTATTTTCACCCCATTTTGCTTTTGATTTTAGTTGGGCCATGTCTCGGGATATTACGGTCATCGGGGAATACAAGACCTCTTTTCCTGGGCTCATGGGGAATTGAAGAAGGGAGTTTGTGCATTGAGTCCATGCGGCGCTGGAATAAGGCCCATCCAAACAGGATACTTAAAAATTGTGAGGTGATAAGACTCCGACATAAATCGTGAGTTGCGTTGCGTATTAGCGAGGCATTCATATTAAGGGGGGGAGTACAAATAAGCCATAACTGCGTACAGCCTTGCTTTTTACCTCGCTAATTGCAGGGAGCAGGTAGCCTCTCTGATAGTTGCAGGAGGTCCGAGGCGTGAACATGTGAATGCTGATGTGCTCTAGTGTTCTGAGCACGCTGGTGGGGCTGGCGCCGGTGAAGACTATACCTGCTGACACCAGCACGTTGCCCGCTGTCTTGCCGTTCATTATGGGCTGGCTTCTTCATAGCAGGCAGTGATCTTCGGCACAGAGCGTCTGCACCTTGAGCATTTTGCCAGACACGCGAGATACAGTTTTGCATGGTGCGTAGCATGTCCGGCACACCTTGAAGAACCTTTTGAGGCTGCTCTCAAACACAATGAATTTGCGATCGTCCCGCGGTGAGACCTCTTCAGTGGTGTTGTCAAGTCTGGAACAGAATCAGTACATTGGAATAACTTGTTAACGTAGCAGCTTGGGCGAGTTGGTTGCACATTATTACACACACCACAGCGCACTATAACAAACAACACTCACTCCTTACACACGAAAAATAAAGCAAAATTCAAACAAACCGCGCTGACTGACAACTCTTTTTATATAACTTTGTCTTCTTCAACCTCTAGCAACACCGAATTTTCCCAAATCACGCGCACAAATCTCCTAGATGCCTAAAATTTTTTTCTCTTTTTCTGTCAGGTGTAAAGAAGGTGTACTAATACAGTTGTTAGAATTCCTGGCGATATGTTCTGCTTCGATAATTTCTCGAGTTAATTGGTTTCTGTTCCTACCTAAAATTGTACAGGATGGCAGGGGAACGTCGCACCCGCAATCACGGCAGTGTGTGCCTAGATGGCCTGAGTTGGCTCTGGTGCTGTTGGTTTTGTGTTCACGGAGCCTATCATTGAGGCATTGTCCGGTCTGACCTATGTACACTTTCCCGCACGAGAGGGGAAATGAGTACATCACTTCATCGGCACACTCAACGAACCTGTTCTGATGGTTTTTGGTGCAGCAAACTGTTCGGTGGGAAACAGGCGAGTTGACTTGTTTACGCAAGTTGCCAAGCTTATTGGGTGCAGTCAAGACGACATTGATGTTGAACTTGTTAGCGATTTTCTTGATGCCATGGGAGAACCTGTGGAAGTAGGGAAGAACGACAGGTCTCGTAGATCTGTCTCCGGCTCTTGGTGTGACATATGTTCCCTTATATTTTGTTTTCAAGATGCTCTCTGCAATCAATGTTAATAACGACATGGGATATATGTTAATCTGGAGATTTGCGCATCAAAGCTTACTGAAATAGAGTGCTCGCAGGATTTTTGAAGAGAGTTGTTTAGACATAATTTGACGATTCCTCTTTTGACCAGCTTGGAATGTGCCGAATTGTACGGAAGAATTGGTTTTTTACCCCTTGGCTCATACTTCCAGCAGATATGAGTGTGTTGTAAATTGAGCCTGAGATCGAGGAATTGGATTGATCTTTCTTCCGGAAGCTCATGGGTAATTTCCAGTGGTTTTAGGCAGTTTTTAAAGGTTGATAGAACACCGACGCCAAGAACATTACTGTTCTTGGCGTCAAAAATGATCAAGTAATCGTCAACGTACCGAAATACTCTAGCAACTCTGGTGGAGTCAAGCCTATTGTTCAGGAGTCTGTCTTGGTGGGCGAGATATAGATCACTTAGCACTAGGGCTATGCACGACCCAATGCAAACACCTGCACGGGGCACAGGAGGCGGCCTCGTTGTAAATGGGTTCCTGTGGGTGGCGGTCGTCTTGGGCCGTGGCTGGTCCCTTTAGCACAGCCTCGAAGCTCACCGGACGGCCCTGGGCCAACACCGTCCAGGTCGCAACGCTGGCTTGCTCGCGGCGCGGCAGAAAACGCCTAAAATGATGGACCCGGTCCTGGTGGAAGTGGGGATCCTGCGAGAGCGGTTCGGAACGCACATAGAAAAAAAGGCGAATGAATGGGTCTGGTTGCAATACGCCAAACAAGTTTGGAGGCACGAACGAAATTGCCCCTTTGTGAAAACAAAGGGCGCAAGAAGGAGATGGATCCTCTCTCCCCCCCTCTCCGCAAAGACAAGCACAGCCAGCCAAGAAGTTTGAAAGTTTATTGGGATTTGCACGGGCCAAGCCCGGTAGGGAGGCAGTGGCAAAAGGCCTGACTGGGCCTCTACCCCCCGCAGTTTGCGGAAGTGCAAAAGGTGGCACGGTCTACAGCTTTGTTGTTTCTGCTTAAATATACATGCCTGTGTACGCAAAATACATTTCATGCAACACATGACACAAAAATTTCATTTCACACCGCACAACAAAGAAAATACTTAACAGTTTTAGTATTCACATGTCCAGTGGTGGACCCAAGGTAACCATTAAAAAACAAAACATTTCTACAACGCGTAACAGATGTCCTTGTCCATAAGTATTTGTTTAATCTCTTTCTTGTATTTATAAAATATCTGCGTAAAATCAGTGTAATCTTCCAAGGTGTTTAGTAATGCAGGAATCTGATAATCAATTTTCTGTTTTCCATAGTTTGTACGCACCTTAGGAGTTCTATGTTTACTATTTCTCAATAGATAAAGTTGTGAAACAGATTCATCCACTCGGTAGAGTTTTTTTTGTGTATTGTCTGCATAAGTTTGAAATAATAGATTTGATTTGCTTTGAGCATATTATGCTTAGTAAAATGCTATGAAATTCGCTAATATTGCCATGGTAGTTTTCGCAGAACCTTTTTTTGAAGTATGATTAGCATAGTTTGTAGACGTGGTTGTTCCCCATACCATAATTCCATAACATCGAGTAGAACAGGGAGTAATATAAGTTTTTGACAAGCCAATTGGGTATTGCTATTTTATGCATGCATCCGACTACTCTCGATAATTTTAATTTATTAATGTGAGTTGTCCAGGTCAGTTCTTCATTGAACCAGACTCCAAGAAACTTTTGTTCTTCTACTTGAGCTATTGGGAGGCCATTGAATTGTAGATGTATTTGGTTATTGTCATGTTTGTTTATGGTTCTAAATATAATTTGTTTTTTCTGCATTAAGTTTGAGTTCGTTTTCTTCCAACCATTTTGATAGTTTGACAAGGTAATCATTAGCCTGTTGTCGTAAGGATGCTTTTGTGTTGCTACTGAAGAAGACATTTGTATCGTCAGCGTACATTACCAGATGAGGAGAATTGGGAATATCGGTTATGTCGTTTATATACACGAGGAAGAGTAGCGGGCCTAATATAGAGCCTTGTGGTACGCCATGTTTGATTTCTAATTCCTGGGATCTGATTTTATCGACAGAAACAAACTGTTTACGGTTTCGAAGGTAAGATTCAATTAAGTTCAATGCTATTCCTCGTACGCCATAAGACTCAAGTTTTGAGAGTAAAATATTACGCTGTATAAATTCGAATGCCTTACTTAGATCAAGAAATAATCCGAGCGTGTATAATCTATTTTCAATCTTTGTTATAATTCTTTTATATCCGTAAGTGCTAATTCAGTTGATTTTTCTTTTTGGAAACCGTATTGGGACTCTGTGATAACATTGTGCTTGGTAAAAAACTTTTGCAATCTAATGTTTATGACACCTTCATATATCTTAGAAAACATTGGCAGCACCGATATTGGTCTGTAGTTTTTCGGGTCATTTTTATTTCCGCCCTTGTACACCATGCTAACCTTTGTAGTTTTGAGATCATCCGGGAAAATGCCTGTCTGCAGCATGATGTTTACGATATGTGACAAGATCGGGCTTATTACATTGGACACAACTTTAATTGGTAAGGGCTTAATTTCGTCTATCCCAGCTGCTACACTCGTCTCAATTTGTTTAATCAAATTACTTATTTCATTCGGGAATGTGGGTGCAAGCATTATAGAGCTTGATATTTTCGATGTCTTAGCTGTACCACCGATTTCACAGTCAGTATCTTGTTACCGCGGAGCACCAATATTTATCAAATATTCATTCGTGACATTTGCAAGTTCTTTGCCAGCTACATTTCTACCATCAACGGATATTGTATGCACACTATACACACCCTTATCTTTGTTTGCCAGGTTATTTACCATGTCCCATAGCTTTCTAGGGTTATCGTAGTTGTCTTCAAATTTGCGTAGAAAATACTCCGATTTTGCATTTTTCAAGTCCGAGTTTAGTTTATTCCTAAATATTTTGAATTCAGTTAGCAAGTTTTTGTCAGGGGATTTCACAAAAGCATGGTACATATTGTTCTTTATCCTAATTCTCTCGTATAGTTCATCATTCAGCCATGGCTTTCGGAATTTTGATTTCACCGTTTTTGATCTTACTACAGGGAAGGCGATGTCATATATTTTTCTGAATTCTTCCGAAAATCTTCGAAAGGCAGTTTCAGCACTCTGTTCTAAGTAGATGGTTGTCCAGTCAAATCGCTCAACGAGCGCTTGAAAAGTGTATAGAGTTTTATCATTTATGTTTCGGTAGCAGTAATTTACTGGGTCGGTTTTGTTTTCTTCTATGGGAACGCGGCTGAGGCAGAAAATAGGCAGACGGTCGCTAATGTCTTGACTGAAGATGCCAGAAACCAATTCAGAATTTGGTTTACATTTGTTACACATACATCTATGGATGTGGCACTCTCACTTGTTATCCTAGTTGGTTGGGATATCATGTTTGAACAACCATAAGACAAAATGTGGTCATTAAGGTCTCTAGCATACACGTCATTTGAAATTGTGTCTCTGTTTATATCGCCCATAATCATAAACGGCAGTTTTGTTGAAGAAAGAAAATGAAGTAAGGTATCAAAAAACTTATTTGTTCCCTGCTGGCGGTCTATATATTCCGGCGATTAACATGTTCCTTGTGCGCAGGACTAGGCACTCAATATCTGCGTCTATCACGGAATATTCATCCACACGAGAAACGGGCAAAAGAAAGACACCACAGTCAGAACAGCTGTGTTCGGCAGCAGTGCACCCAGGCAGGGATATTCTAAAGGTGGAAAAATTCTCACCTGCAAGCAGAGTGGTACGCTTAGAACAGTGCCTCCAGTGCACTGCTGCCGAACTGGACGCGGCGCGGGATCGCCGTCCCCTTTTGTAGACGATGCCAGATGTCGCGGCCTTGCGTCCACTTGGGTGCGCTCCGTCCGCTTGGCAGCGTGGATACGAAGTGGGTGTTGGGTCACCGTGGGCGCAGGTTGTACCGCCTGGGTGGCGTTCCACGGTCTGATGGCTGGCTGGGAGCTGGCTGGTCCGGAACCTGCGAAACAGCTGCTGGCTCAAAGTAACGCTTTAGCTCGGACAAATGAATTGGTCCGTATTGCTGTGGGCTATGCAGTCGTGGTAAGCGGTAGGTTAGCGGAGAAACCTTTCCGTTATGCGAAAGGGCCCTATCCCAACGGTTGGCGAGGGATGCTGCGAAGCCTTTCAACGAGTTGCTGAGGGGGGTGGTGTCCGACGAAGTACCAGGCCCCGAACTTGAAATTGAATGTCGCGGCGGCCCTTGTTGTACTGGGCGATTTGTTGAAGACGAGAGACGTCGAGGTTCTCTCGTGTTTCGTGAATGGCCGACGAGAGTTGTCAATGGACTTCTTGAGCAAACTGCGTGTACGGGCGTCTATTCTGCGCCACACGTGTGCATAAATATTAGTTTTCCAATGGGAAGGTTAGCTCCTTACCAAAGTTGAGGCGCGCAGGCGTGAAACCGGTGGATCGTTGTGCGCGTTGCGAATGCCATCTCGTCGAGTGTTGCACCCCAGTCTTTGCGACGGACTGTGTGGGAGATCAACATCATTTTGAGGTTGCGGTTGACCCTCTCTGTGATGTTGGCCTGTGGGTGATATTCTAACCGCTGCGCATGTGTCGATGCAGATCTTGCTCTGAAAGTACGAAGCACCGTCCGTGATGAGCTCTGCCGGGAAGCCGAATCTGGTGAAGACGAATAGGAGCCTTTCCCAGATTCGCTGCGAAATATGCTTCCGTAAGGAATACAGTTCGACCCACTTGGTGAAGTGGTCGGTCACAACGAGTAGATACTGATTTCTGCGAGGACTACGTGGAAGCTGTCCCATGACATCACATGCAACAATCTGCCAATGCGACTGGCTTACGACTGGCTGCATTAATCCTGGTGGTTGGCCTCCGCACGGTTTTGCCTTCTGACACACTGGACAACTGCGAGCTTACTTCAGTACATCCTGCCTGATTCCTGGCCAAGTTGCAACACGACATAACTTATCGTAAGTCTTACTGCCGCTGCTGTGACCCCCTAACGCTGAATCATGGAAATACGTGATGAATGACTTGCGTAGCTTTCGTGGTATCACGATGCAGAAAGGCGATCTATCGGTGTCGTCGTCTGCCTGGGGGATGTAGTGGAGAAGTCCGTCCTCGCTCAGCAGGTACGAGTCATACTCGTCATCGCTTCCAGTGCTGCCTGCTCTCTGTGCTGCAAGTCTTTCGCGCACGTGTTGGCAAAGTCTGTCTTCCTGCTGGGCCTTGCGGAGGTCTACTCGGCTCCCGAATGTCCCCCACCACGACTCCGAAGTGTTCGCCACGATGTCAGTCGATCCCACAAACTTTGGTTCTGTCCCAGTGGGAGGGTTCTGCAAAGGAGCTCGTGACATTGCATCCGCCACGACGTTAGTCGCTCAGACGACTCGTTACGTGGACTTGGGCAGAGTTTATTACCATGACTGGCCTGGACGATCAAAACAGTGCCCATGACCCGGATCGGCCGTCCTATTTCTAAGCAGTAACGGAAACGCCCCCCCCCCCCCCCCCCGTAGCGGGCCAAGCGCCCTAAAAGCTTTCCAGTAAGCGCATAGTCTGCCCAAGCATTGAAGTTTTCCAACATTAGGTCTAGAACCGACGCAAGGGCACAGGGACTCCATTGTGTCCTTTGAAGCAAACATGACGATTCCTCTGTACCTACTGTTTTGTTCCGTGAGGTTGAAGAGATCCAGAAAGTCAGCGATGATCTGAAAGTAATGCAAACCACCATAATACTCGCCCAGTGTGGAAGATGGCCAAGAAAGTATGTCTTCGTGTCTGAAAGGCATTCTTTACCTCGACTTGCTTTGAACCCCTTTTTAAGCCAAATCTAGGTATCATCTCTAATAATTAAAGGTGTGCAAATAGTGATTTTGTAACCGAATCTAATAGTGATGAAACCTAACCAAATCGAATACTTTTTGAAAACTTGGTAGAAGTTTTTGTAATTGCAAGTCTATGACATTCTAAACATTAGCTCAAAGCCCCACTTCCAGTACAAACTTTCTATTTTTGATAGCAAAAGCATGCACGCACAGCTAAATTGCAGTGGAAGCCACCGAGTGTGTGCTGGAGGCAAAGCTTCTACTGCACTCTTAACCTTTCACTGTCTATGGTGTGGCTGTTCTATTTACAGGGAAGCCTTCAGGGCGCGGGCAAAGCTCACCCACCACTTTGTGAATGGAGGAGCAGTCCCCTGGTAGGACAACATGGTCATGGGACCTGGTGGAAACTAATGAAAAGAACTGCTGTTACAAGATTTATTCGTTCCTAATTCAGGAATGAATCAGCCATCTGTAAGCTCTTGCCTGCAGATGGCTCGCATTTGCGCTGAAAAAACAACATTTTCTATTTCGTGCATTGCCTGCAACTGGCTGCACTCATAAAGGGATCTCAGTCAACCAGCGAGTGCTGGCTAAAGTGGTGAACAACGTCCTGGCAGGTCTCGGTCCTTCTGGTACGCCTCTCTTGATTGTTCTGCAGTAGGCCGGCACAGGCACCGATGGCATCCTGCGTACCAGAGCCGCTCTGTTCTGGCCTGGTATAACAAATTTGTGTGAAACAAGCTCAGAATAAGTACTTTATAGATTGCTTACCTCGACTTGCTGGCAGGTGACTGACGTGCCCGCCGTTGTTTGGTTTGCCTGCATTTGTACGTACGAGTTATTTTCTGCATATCTTTAAGGCGTCAGTGTAGCGTGATCACATGTGACATTCATCGTAAATTTAAATGATATCATTAAGGATGAATACTAATTTTTTACATCAACAATCAAACTATGAAAGAGGAAACCTTACATTGGGCTACCGCCTGTCACGCCCGATGCTCTCCGTTCTTCGGGCCTGCTAAGAAAGGGATTTTGATGAAGCTATGTTTCCAAATGTGGGGCTTCAGTAAAAAAAAGTGTCATTGTGAACTCACGGCTCCCACTGGTCATCATTTTGCTCATCAGCCTCGTAGATAAAGCAAGAATCTCGTCCACCTAAATATATCAATAGCAATCTTCAACACATTACTGGAACATCCGATACCAACCTTCCTTCCTCCAGATGACCACTGCCATCGTTGGTACCACTGGTGGTGGAGCCACTGCTGGTGCCACTGCTGTTTAAGCATCGTCGTGGTGAATTGATGTGATAGCAAACAAATGTAGAAAGAACAAGTTGGGCATATTTTTAATGTTGCTTAATTGACTAAAGCCTACCTCATTTCACCATAAAAATCCAAGTTTGTGTGGAGGCTGAAATGACACGCGAGTGATTTAGTGCTTTTGTATCACAAAGTTTCACACATTTTTAAAGAGGTACGAGTGCATACCTTGGAGTGGGCGACACTGGCTCTATTATCTCCATCATTTCAACGTAGTGGGGCCAAGTTATTTAGATCACCTCCCCTGCCCCAGCACCACTCTTCATGCTGTCTGATATTTTATTTTTTGCTTCTGGTACGAGTCCTTGGCATTCTTGAATTTGTTCGCCGAGACACTTCCTGAAAAAATGAAACCGTGATGCACAAACTTTTGACACCAAAACAAATTTAGGCATTGTAAGAATTTGTGGACTCAAACACTGACGCTGCTTACAAAGTGCTGAATGATGGTTACTGAAGCGCTGTTCTATAAATATGCTCATTCGGAGGAGGTGCCTTCTATACTCCGTTCGCGTGCCCCGAGCTTTCAACAGCGCCTACCGTTGCACGAGCGCTCCTGCACCGGGGATTCCTTCCAAAATCACGCGCGTGCGCTCGTCCGACCGCACACGCGCACGTTACGAACAGATGTTTGCTCGCGATAGCCCTCGGTCAGCTGAGTCTTGGCATAGCGCATCACACCGAAATTGGTAGTTTTACTAACTCGCAGCTGAAGAGTATGTGAGCGCTTTGGAGGACAATATAATCCGAGCCAAATCACAATATTCGTTTCGCCCAAGGGAGCCGCGTCACGGTGGAAGGGCAAGTAGAGCACTTTAAAGTTCTGCGGCACCGCCTCTAGTGTTGTCAAGCTTCAGAAAAATTTTAAAAAATGTCCCCAAACCATAACACGAGAGCAAGAAAAGTACATACCATCGACACCGCCGAGATGCACGCCGAGGTTGTTCCAAAGCTCGTCCTTGTAACTATTGTCTTCATACTTCGGATCCCTTTTGTCCTAAAGACAAGGATACTGTTTTATAAGGTCCAATAGGACCTCTGTCTCTACCGGATGTTTTGTCTTCGTCTTCGCCGACTCCGCTGCACCGGTGATACGGTCGCAATCTTGGGACTGTTTGAATGCTAGTGTGACGTAAACCAAACGTCACGGCAGCATCGAGTTCCTCTTGGCCCACTTTCGGGAACCGCTCTGCAGTCGCCGAAAGCGGTTCTGAAAATTCGGTCTCGGACCGATCCTGAAAAGGCGCCCCAACCGCGCCGCTCCAGCCGCCTTTGCGGCTGGAAATGACCCGAGCCGCCTCGCGTTCGTGGATCCGCCTCTGGTGTGACCGGGCCATACCTGTACCCTATCTTGGGTGGTCAGGTGACCCATAGTGGCTGTTTTCCCACCAATCGTGACAAAAAAAGGTTTCGGGAGGGTGTAACTGACAGCGTCGGAGGGTGTAATGGACCAGCGAAAGAAAGCAGACGACACTCAGACGAAATCCGTCAACAGCAAGAGTGCCGTCGGCACCGTCGTTATGCGACCGCTTTTTATTTTATTTTTGTTACCTCAAGTTTTGCTATCATTGTCCGCATTTATTTTTATGCCAAAGGTACATTACAAAAGATAATGTTCATATTAATAAACCATGGTCGACGCAGGCACTTTCAATATTTCTTTAAAAGCAAGCCGGAACAAGGAGGTAGCGCCATCTATTAATACAAGTGCCAAACGCGTCCCACCACTCGACTTGGTTGTTTGCGTCGCCGCCCGCCGTTGACCCTGGCAAGTTTTTAGAGCGCAGCTCTTAGGCACCCGTTTCCGCATTGAGCGGCTTCGCTGTCGGTGTCACCGTCAGCGTAACCGCAGGTTGCATTATGGGATGTTAGTTTCCCCGCTAAATTTAGCGGGGAAACTGAATTGGTATTGAGGTCATATGACGTCAATCTCCTTGCGGGGAAACCTAACCCACTAAATTTAGTGGAAAAAGTTTCCTGCTAAATTGAGTGGGAAAATTTCCCTGCTAAATTTGGCGGAAAAATGTTTGCTAAATTTCCCAATAAATTTTTGCTAAATTTAGCAGGAAATTCAGCGAAAGTTTCCTGCTAAATGGGAAGGGAGGGGGAGGAGGGGCATACCCTTCCCTGCTCCTCCTCAAAAGCTGCGCTCTAATTTCGCCTTACACAAAATTGTTAATGTCGTTCATTTTTTTGCCCTATTTTTTTTAGAAAGAGAGCTACACTTTGTAATTTTTCATGATAAAACCGACCTGCGAAATAAACCTTTGACGGAAAGTTTAGATTGCTTCGTGCACACGCCGATTTTACGGTCCATTTTAGATCGAGCCTGATGACTTTGGACACCCTGTGTAATGTGCGGATGGGCTTGCAGCCCCGATGCTTGGAGGCAGAGGCTCCCAATATTGATGTCATTACCCTTGCATTCTTTGATTGCAATAAGGACAAGGTGACCTAATAATTTGTGAATGGGGCCAGCTGAACATGAAAAATTCACATTTTTCATTCACAAGCAATGAACCAACTTGCTCACCTAAAGCCCGTAACAAGGTGACCTAATAAATGCTCCGCTTTGACGTAGCAGTGCGATTCAAAAGTGCAATTAAAAAAATCCAATATTTTCCTCATGCTTACAGACAAAAACACCTTGGTCTGCCATGTTGGGTGACGGTGGTGCCTCCTACAGCTCATGAAAGTTGCGAATAGGCCTTTACAATTTGATGGGCTGGATTAAGACAAGTTCAAATGCTGAAGTTGGATAATATATTCCTGAACTAGGCTGTGGCTCATGTTTAGAAAACCTGTTGGGCTAAGACCTGGGGTTACCAATTCCGGCCCATGCACTGCTGTAGTTTCTACTGCCACGATATATAATTACTCGTGTCTGTACAGGAATTATAAATAGATGCACAAAAGCTTGGTACTACAGCATTGCCACATTGGTTAGTGATCCAGCAGGGGTGTGACATCTGCGCCAATTGCACCATTTTGATACAAACCCAATTTTCTGCGCCTAGTTGCGCCAAAAACGCGAAATCGGTCGAAATTGCGCCACATTGCGCCAAAGTAACTCAAGAACTAAAAAAAAAAAAATAGTTTGCCGCTACGCTAGATTTAACGGGGATTGGTTGGCAACATTCAATCTCGTAGTAAAGCACACGGCACGGTTACAGGGTGGCGCAAGCAACCGCCAGATTCCAAGATTTCAGCTGTAGTACCCTTCTATACCTATGATACGTGGTCTTTTCCCGATTTTCCTACTACTTTCCACTGTCATTTGTGACTGCATGCTAACGGTGCGCTGTCACGCGGTCTTGCAGTCTGGCCGCGGGAGGCACGACGCACAGGCAATCAAGATGAGCAAACCTAAGTATTTCTTTCGTTTGAGAGTAAACCTTTTCTTAAAAGTGCTATTGGGCGCCTCCATCGTGTAATTGTTCATTCGTGTCCGTGATCTCGTCAAAATGGACGGCGCCGGCACCATGAGTACTTTCGCTTATCACACACGTGCTTCCAGTGCGTAAGCAATCGAATGAATCTGTCCCACACCCGTGTTTAGCGTGCATGTGGTGCTCATAGTTTTTCTACCAATTCACTATTTACCTTGTGACTCACTTTTGTGGGGAATATTTTTCTATCTGCACGTGCTTTCTACGAGCGTCCGATCGATGTCTGGTTGCAGTAAGCCGTGCTTTCCTGTTCATGCTCTCGAATCACCGCTTTAAAAAGTTTTGCACTACACTTGCGCTTTGGCACCAGTTCGAATAAGCTTGAAATACCTGGTGCCCACCTAACTTTGCAGCAAGCCCGTGTTTCCTGTCCTCATCTATGCGCATGAAAGCGTGTGCCTTTTCCTTTTTTTTTTCTTTTATATTTTATCTCTGTGCGTATCGGCGCTGAAGACTTGTTGGAACCAGGGTGGACAACAATAACGATTAAAAAAGAATAATGCGATTTATATCTGATCTTTTATGATTTAAATTGCTGATAAGCTGCTCTAAGATTTTCTGCTTCTAATCTGTTCCAAACTGTAGACTTTTGTGCTTCGAAGTTGCTCCAAAATGCATAAACTGCTGCTCCAAAACGAGAATTTTGTGCTCCTAAGCTGCTCAAAAAATTGCTCCAAAACCTGTTTCACCTGTTTCACCCCTGATCTAGGCAAAATTCAAAGGTACTTTCAATGCTCACATGGTTAGTCACATAAAATCTGAACAGCTTGCGAGGGTAACTGGTATACTGCTTTAGCTTTGTAGTTTAGAGAATCTTACAAAGACAAAAATGATAGCAAGGTTTGCACTGCTAATGGTTGAAAAAAAAGGGAACCCTTGTACCCAATTGTGCTTATGGACTCTGTTGAAGGCCCAGTTCTAAGAAGTTTTTATGAGCAACCATGGGCAAGCACCGGTGAACTAGAGCAACCCAACATACCTAGAACAATTGGGATCTTTTGTTTGCGTAGGTACACCGCTGGTGCCTCCCTTAGTGTTACGGGAATTGGGATGTCCCCACCCGGATTGTTTCAACACTGTCAACGGGCCAGTGGGCCTTCGGCTGTACAACATCTTGGAGGATGACACTCCAGTAATATCATGCAGGACCTCTTCTCGGCACGCCCACAGCAGGGACGGAACGAACT
Source organism: Ixodes persulcatus (assembly GCA_013358835.2). Classification (NCBI taxonomy): domain Eukaryota; kingdom Metazoa; phylum Arthropoda; class Arachnida; order Ixodida; family Ixodidae; genus Ixodes; species Ixodes persulcatus. The sequence continues at coordinate 80,408 of JABSTQ010010675.1, forward strand.
TATCCCAACCGCGGCCGTCAGTCTCAATGATATGGAAGAGCATGTTTTTGAAAACCTTATTCCAGCGCTCGACGCAGCTGTTACTTTCTGGATGGTCAGGTGTCGAGAAGTGAGGGCAGCAGCCGAGTCGTGCCAGAAGCTCCCGCGTGAGCTGCGCCGTCAAGTTTGTTCCACAATCGGAACTAATCACGCTCGGGATGCCCGTCCTGCTGAAAATAGAAAGCAGTGCATCACAAGTCCCTTTTGCCGAAAATGACTGCAGGCACACTACCTCTGGCCAGCGAGTACACAAATCGATAACGCAAAGTGCGTACCGGTGCCCTCTTGCAGACGGCGTGTCGAGCGGACCGATCACGTCAATGTTGAACTGTTGGAATGGGGACTCGGTTCTTGTCAGCGGAATGGTCGGTATGGGATTGGTCTTTCGTGGGTTGGACCTCAGCTGGGTACCATGGCAGCTTGAGCAGTGCGACCTGAAGTCGCCCTCGGTTCCCCGGCCGGTAGAAACTGTACATGACTCGAGCCTTAGTTTTCGGGAACCCCAGGTGTCCTCCCCAGCATTACTTGTGGGCCAATCCCATTACCTCAGGTCTTTGCTGAGCTGGAAGCACGAGCTGATAGAACTTTTGACCCAGCAACTTGTCTTGGTGAAACAGCAACCCGTCTCCGATCAGAATACTGGCGTGTCCCTTGCGGCTGTTTGCCCATGCTTCGCACAAGGAGGGGTCCCCCAGTTGTTGTTCGCGGAACTTTGACTGCTCTGCGAGCCCGTCTTCTGTTTCAGTCCGTCTGTGGCAGAAAACTTATCTCGATGCAGTCCTCAACCTCCGTTTCGGTACTCTCCACCCTGGTTCCTACGCCTTCCCCGGGCTCCTGTGCGGGACTGCTTACCGCCGACGGCACCGCCTCCCCCGCCGCTATGCTTGCCACCATTCCGACCGTCGCCTCTGCATCCAATGCTCTGTGCAGCGTCTCCCATGCCTCTCCAGAAAGTAGGCAAACAGTGCGACAGTGCGCAGAGAATCAATGCCGCTTTGCGAACTTCAGCAAGAGGAGAACCCTAGTGGAGGAAGGAGCAGCAATACCAGGCTCGCCTTCACAGATATTCCTAAAGCAGATACTAGGCAAATCTTGCCGCAAGGCGTCCAAGCTCACCGGGTACCTTTCCTTCACTATGGTTATGTCCTTGCCAGTGTCGAGAATGGTGTTGAGCCCCACAAGCTATTTGGGCCAATATGAGCCCACTGGGGTGACCCGAGCAGTGAGATTTTCGGTTTTGGATGGTGCTTTGCTGCTCCCGTTCGCTTGACGACTCGTAGCGTGTGGACAATTTTAGGTGGTCCAAGGAGCCGCACCCATAGCATTCTCTCCGCTGGCCCGTGTCCAGTCTGGCGGCCGTACTACGCACGAATTTCGTCGCAGCCCCCGCCTTTTGCTTTGCCTAAGCCCCCTGAGCTCTCTGCGTCTGCATTCTTTGACGCCGCGTCTCTACCCTCTAACGCTCGTAGAGCCTCATTAACCAACTCAGCTCTGGCGCCCTGTGCCAGCTAGGGTCCTCTATCAGGGTGACGTAACTATGCGCCTCCAGTGACATCCTTTCCTTCAACTCGTCAGCTACGAGAAGGTCAATTAAGTCGCCCTTAGTCTGAATTCCCCTCGCTTCCAATAGTTGCGCAGCCGCATGGCATCCATGCTTCTTCCCTCCTTTTAGTGGCGTTTAAGGAATCGTTTTCGCTATTCACCGTGCGTGAGCTGCAGCTCTTTGAGTACTGTCTTCTTAACTCGAGCGTAGTCGTTGAGCTCTGTCGCGGTGAGTCGCGTGGCGAAATACCAATCTTTTTCAACCACGTGCGGGAATACCAACTGGCCCCATATTGCCCTTGGCACGCGATATCTCACGTAGATGGTCTCTACTGCCTCAAACTGCACGGGCACCTCGGCCTCGGATGGGAATTTCTCAATGACGCCCGACCAAGCTTTAGAGAAATGTTGTAGGTCGTCCTGCTCTCCACGTTCGCCTGTTTCCGAAGGAACGAGATCCGTCTCAAGCTCGAGAATTTTTATGCGCTCTCTCGCTTCCTCAAAGTTGAACTTGCTTTGGCGCTCGCTCACCAACGTTGTGCTGCTCCTGCCTTCCCTCGGCGCCTTGTCGCTGTCCATCGTCCCTCTGGTGTGTTTGTCCGGGTTGAAAACCTCAGAAAATCGTACGACCCGGCCTACTGCAACACTACCACTCCCCCTCAGAAAAGGGAAACAAGACTGAGCTTACTACTTTGCATGTCCGCGTGGGGTCCGTGCCTGTGTTACTTGCTTGCTGGTCGTCTGTGCCGCCGGCACTCCATTGGGAACAGGCTGTGCCTTGCAGGATCGGAGGTTCACCCGACGAGCAGCTTGCCCTGGGACATGGACTCTGCTGGCTACTGGCTCCTCTGGCTCGGCTCTCAAGATCTTACTCGCTTGGACGCACAACTGCTCCGGTTCGTCAGGAACGCTTGACCCCGGCTCGTAGCTTCTCTCAGGACAGGCCAGGACTCCGCTGGCCCTAGCCGCCGGTTGTGCTGGCGCGGGTTCCCGGGGTCGCGTGATGGTCTGCCGTTGGCCCCGTTTTCTCGCCTCGACTTTAGTCTCCTTCGGGATATTCATTCGCCTCCGCAGTTTTCAAGACCATCCATGCCGACTGCGCCAGTGACGGTTCGTTTGCACATTGGTGGTACTTTGGGGCTGCAAAGCTGGGCTGGCTGACGGTCGTTGAAGTTCTCATAAGGTGATGGAGGCTTTGTGAGTTCTTTGGCGAACCAATTTATTTTACAAACATTGTACATCTGTACAAAGTAGGGGACATTGGCATCGAATAGGTCTAACAGATGTCCAAATTCAGTTCAAAATCGCCCTCTCTCGCCCCATCTGAGGCTTTTGAAGGCACTCACCCCCTCGCCCTCAGGGAAGTTTCAACTAATGGTTTCAAACCCTGTCAAATTCACGTGTCATCAACCCTCCAACGGTCGGCCGTCTCAGCCGTACATCAAGTTTGCAACGGCTGACAGCTCCGTAATATTGACACAGCATTGTGTTCTAAACAGAGTGGCGCCACGCCAGAGCTCCTTGTCCGAAACTATATCGCCACCAGCATACCCTGTGGGATGCTGGAGCAAACAACAAAACACGCACACATACAAAACAAAACCGTCCTTTCGTGGAAGAGACGTCTTCACCGCAATGCGCATGCTTGGGAGGACCGTGGTCATCCGCCGAAAGAAAACAAAGACGGCCTGTCTTTGTTTTCTTTTGTATGGACCGTACAAGGCTTTCGAGCTCCATGCGGGCACTGCCCCCAACTTCGTTTAACTGTAAAACAAAACAAAATGTCAGTTAACAGAATACATGAGCAGTCAAGACTGATTCGAACATAAGAAACCAAGCCTTAGAGTGACATCTGCCATTTTCAAAGAGGCAGCACTTTCAGAAGCATACCCCCTCGAAAAATTACGTCTTGAAGCGAAGTGTTCGCTTCAACTAGGATTCGAACGAGACATTCATTGCTGATGGAGGTCTTGTTTACATGTGTGAGTTTTCTCAACATTTGACCTGAATTTAAGGTTCTGCTGCATGCATTAGCACAACCAGAATTTTCTTTCTTGGGAAGGAGGGGGGGTGGTTACGGAAACTGAAACCTGTACCATGTGGAAAGGTTGGCCAATAGCTGCACTTCGAAACCTGTGGCCTGCTTTTTTTCTCTATCTCTCTCTCACTCCCTGCCCGCCGCCCACACACACACGCACACCACGCTACACACAAGCACTATATAAAAAACAACTCCAATCATCCCTAAGGCAACAGTGAAGTGGAAGCTACATGCTCGGCGGACCACTCAACCGTCAGCCTTGTCATGTGATCACACTCTGTTCATACGCACGAGCAGAGAGGAATGTCAAGCAATAAAAGGCAGGCGAGTGATTGGTCCGCCGCACAAGTAGCCTCCACCTCACTGTCAGCTTAAAGGTGAACAGAGTATACAAGTTCGCAAATCCGTGCCAAGTCCCGCTTACTAACTGCACAACTGTCGTCATTGACTCCGAAGTAGCAGCTGTGTGCCTTTGACAGAAATAACTTTGTTTCACTACGAGCCAGTCGTATATAGCTGAAATGAAGAGCTTGCTGGTAACAGTAGTTAGATTCAAGGAAAGACAGCATGACTGTCCTCGTGTCTTTTGTCTTCCCTTACATCTAACCAGTCGTGTGGATTACTCAAACGTTCCCGAAGAATGTCGAGTTATCATGGCTTTGCGCTCAACTTCGCCGACCATGCTAAAACTAAAAGCAGACTACACAAAAATTTTCCATTTGCCTACAGGCGAAAATGGAGCATGAAAGTAACTGAAATTCTGGACTTAGGCTCAAGCCGGGAACAACAAATAGAAAAGGATATGTTTCAACTTACTTGGACCAACTCCACGTGCAATATTTTGTTTGTTCTCATGTCCAACGGTGTGTAGGTTCCATATTTTGCCGAAAATCCTGGTGAATCGGCGCGCCCATGACCGGCAATTGCAACCGGAAGCTCAATCTTCTCCAGAAGGTCTTTTTGTGCCTCATTCCAAACCTGAAAGTGTATTATGTATAATTTCAATTCTTCCCTTTCCCATTTTTATTTGGCAGGCAGAGTTAGATCCTGGTGTGTACTTGTTGCACAGCAGGCAGCAGAAGATCCGTCTGGTATCGGAAGAATGTTTTCGTGCAGTAGATTGCCACTCCGATGGAGGTCAGAAACCTCAACGTCTTGCTTGGGCTCAGGCCAGAGAACAGTATTAATTCCTCCGGCCACCATCAGGTTTCCAACTGATGTTTTCTCCGCCGTTGGCTGGCTCTCCCACGATCTAACGTGGTCATTGGAACATGTTGTCCAGATTTTAACTGACGTCCCAGAAACGCAGGCCTCAGGAAGAACACTTTTGTGACATTTCGGGCATGATGTAAAGAGTGCCAGCAACTTTCTTTCGGGTACAATGAACTTCCGCTCAGTGGTTAGAATGGAGTCGCTCTCGGATCCAATGGTCGTCCTGAAAGTAAGGTATAAATGCGTCACAAAGAGTCTAGTTTACATTAAAAGTAATCTTACTCTGCACTTGTTTCGCACACTGAGGGAACATACGATAAGTCAACTTTATTGTTGGCGACACTTTCTTCTATCTCGTCATCGAAGTTGTCATGATCAATGGTCACCCTGAAAGTAAGGTAGAAATGCGTCACAAAAGAGTCTAGTTTAGATTAACAGTAATCTTAATCTGCACTTATTTCATACACTAAGGGAACATACGATAAGTCAACTTCATTGTTGGCGACACTTTTTTCCATCTCGTCATCGAAGTTGTCAAGGTACTGCTGAGGCAACCTGCCAGGTGATCGTATTGGTGAGGACTGCCAGTAATGGGGCTTTGATGCAACCTCAGTGTGTGACGAGGTGCTGACCAGGCTGGCTACAGAGCAGGGAGTGTGCACAGCTGAATGGAACAGAAGAAAAGCAATGCTTACCAATTTCAAAAAAATCGGGGTGAAATAAGTGTGACGCAAACTCTAAAAATTGCTTCACAGAGATATTTCATTCTCAAAAAAAAAAAAAAGTACAGATATGATTACCGGTGCATGCAACTTTTGGTGTTGTCTGGCATCGGACATTTCTAGATTTAGGCCTCCACTTGTACAGACTTGGATGCCATACTGGGTGGTATTTGGACTGGCCGTGAAGTGGTGCATGGCTCAGCATCAGCCTTATCTGTAGATGACGCTTCCATGGTAGTCATCAAACCGATGCTACCTGTCAGTGCAGTATTGTACTGTGCAGCCAATGGCTCATCGACGATCTGTGAGTCAAGAGAACAACGGATAAGGAAATTAACTGATGAACTGGAGACAGAGTGATCGGAATAGAGGGCGAGAGCAACTCCAGCTGTCTTCAGTTGGGTTAGTTGATATAGAGAAGAGATTATGAGTGAACAACTAAGGGCACAAAGAAACAGACAGCGCACTGGCGTGCTACGCACGCTCCTTTCAGTCCTTTTTTTCGCTGTGGGCAGCTTTTTGCCTTGGCTTCTAACAGGTTTCCATAAGAAATAGCACAATTGAATGGCTTCACTGCAGGGATGTGAAACTGGTAGGGAGAATGAAATCTAGGGAGAACACAAGGAGACTGTCAATGGTATAGTGTTCAAAGTAAAGCTCAAAAGAATCCCAATGGTTAGCTTCTTTGTGTTCTTAGCTGTTTTCAAATGATTGCAGTGACCGGTCAGTTTCAAGTAATTTTTGCTTCTGTTTGAAAAGTATTCGGATGCACCGTAGTACGCTGTTTTCACAATATTGCAGTATCTGATGAGTTTAAAATAATTTGTTTCTGTCTCAGTAGTATTCGGGAGCATCTAAATAACATTTTCGCAAGTTATGTGACAGCTTTTTAAAAACACTCCATCTGATCATTTTACCGATAGTGTTGTAACACTACTTTGTTGGGACCCTCTACATATCTTGTTTCAAAGCTTTGACAGGTGGCTCATGGCACGAGGGTTCGTGTAGCAGAGCTAGGTGTTATTCCTGTGGTGATGCTTGTTTGCTGGCCTAAGCCGACAGCACGCGATCACAAGGCAGGCACTTTAGTTCTGCAAAGTTTCGTCGACAACATTCTTCTCTCTTTTTTTTTTTAGTGTTGATCGTAAAAAAGAAATGTAAATATATCGCCAAATGCCTCGACAAAACAAAATGTTTGAGAAAAAAAAAAGAAAAAAAAGTAGGCCCACACCGCGGATCGAACCCGCGTCCACTTGCGCATGAAGCAAACACCTTACCACTACGCTATGCCTTTTTTTTTTTTTTTCTTCTTTATTGCCTGAAAAAGTTATACAAAGCACACAATCCGGAGACATACTTACATTCGGGAAGGCCTAAAAACAGACATTTCAATACCTATAGAGCCCGGCTTCGGCTTACCACACGGATCTTAAAGGAACAAGGCCGTCTAATACTGGCAGCCAATCTGGAGTTTCTCCGAAAAAGGAATACATTTTTAAAAGTTGGTTTATGCTCTGAGTAAAATAATGACACGCCGGCCGCATATCGATATCGGCATGTCGCACAGCCATGCGGCTCTTCCATAAACTGTGGAGGCCGATGACCATGATGAGGTCATACGGTACAGAATCGGTTTTTTCAACAGGGAGGTAGCGTATCCCATGTGCAGTTAACGGGAGTTCTTTTTTCAAAGTATGTTGCAGGACATCCCAATAGAACACAGCGTCCCAACAGTCCAAGAACACGTGTTCAATGGACTCGGGTTGCTTGCATAGTAGGCAATTGACCGTCCAGGGTACAAAGATATCCTTCTCCTCGAGCCACGTCTTGACCGGGAGTGTCCCGGCATGTAATTTAAAAAAGAAAGTTTTCATGTTCGGAGGGATCAACATTTTCTTTACACGGCAAAGGACATCCTGCCCTGGGAGGGAGCTGTATAACGTTCGGTACAGTGGTGGTGAAAAAGACAATTCAACTAAATCTTTTGTTAGACGTTTTCGTGAGACGCTTGACAGATACTCTAAAGAGAAGCGCACGGCTAAAAATTTATAAGCTCCAACCACCTCTTTTAAGTAGGCACTTAGAGGCCCAGATTCACCGTCACAAGTCGAAACAACAAAATCAGGCAGGGCGCCGCACAAATGCACTTGAATCACAGTGCGTAAAAAGGGATCAATTTGATCGCGCAGAAAAAGGAAACGATTGACAACCTGGCGAATAAAGAGATGACATAAGGATAGACCACCACAACGAACGCGCCGAAACAAGTTTGTTCGGCTAGTGCGCTCCCAGGTAGAGGCCCAAACAAATACCGCGAACACTCGATGGATCTTTTGAATGCAAAGGCGAGAGCAGCTCAGTACCTGAAGAAGGTACCAGAGCTTGGCGACAAAAAATAAATTGCACACTGTAGCCCGAGCAAAAATTGACAAATGCCGGCCTCCCCAGTTCGTCGCCTTCTCACGTAACTTTGCTGTCTCTTCTGGCCAAAGAAGATTACCGTTTCGATAGTGTTCCAAGGGTACACCCAAGTAACGGGTCGGAATAGTCGACCATTCAATATTAGCAAACACTTTGGGCTGGGAGATCCATTCACCATGCCAACAACCGGAACACTTCGCCCAATTTACGGCACACCCGGTTACAGAACAAAAGGTTTTAGTAATCTCTACAACTCTCTTGACACTCTCTACATCAGTGCAGAAGATCGCGATGTCATCAGCATAAGCGAGTATGCGAACTTCACATGTGTTTAACACAAATCCCCGCACATAACGATCATGGATAATACTGAGACAAAAGGGTTCGATATATAGTGCAAATAGTAATGGGGAGAGGGGACATCCTTGTCGGACAGACGACCTCACAGGTATTCGTTCGGTGACACGCTTATTCAAAATCAGACTTGTCGTACAAGCGCGGTAGGCCATTCGCACACCATTAAAAATGATTGACCCCACATCAATATGCTCCAAAATTTTGAAAAGGACATCATGGGATACACGATCGAATGCTTTTTCTAAATCTACCTGCATCATCGCTACTTTACGTAACTCGGCGTCACAGCACTCAAGAATAGTGCGCGCTACATGAACGTTAGACATGATGGTGCGTCCTTTTATACCACACGTCTGGTGGGGCCCCACAATATTTACAATCACACGTTGACCCCTACTGGCCAGAACTTTCATCAAAATTTTATAATCTACATTAGTGAGACTAATTGGGCGATAAGAAGTTACATTACGCAGTTTAACGGGGTCTTCACTCTTCGGAATCAAAACTGTGTGTGCATGCACAAATGAAGGGGGTAACATTTTCTGATCATAGGCTTCAAGAAAAACATCTAGTAAAATGGGGGAAAGTTCGTCCTTAAACTTCTTGTAAAAAAGCGCAGTCAGCCCATCTGGGCCCGGTGACTTATTGGGTTTCAGTTCGTCTATCGCTCGGGTTATCTCCGAAAGACTAATCGGCTCCTCTAAAAAGGACTTGTCCTCGCCACTGACGGTCGGCATTGATGATAAGAAAGCATCGCCTAATCGATTAATCTGGGAGGCGTGGTCACTAAACAATGCAGTATAATGCTCGACGAACGCCTTTTCGATAACGCTAACGTCTCTTGAAACAGCTCCGTGATATTCAATTTCTGAGACGTCTTTATTGCACGCGTATGTTTTTTCCGCCGCGACCATCCTTTTAGTCGGCGCTTCTCCTACTAACAAGTTCTCCGCACGCGCACGAACTGCCGCCCCCCTAAAACGTTCTTGATCTAATACCTCAAGCTGGGCTTTCAGACTGTTTATATCGTCCATAAAAACGCCGGGTGTATTGCACTCTGCTTGCATTAGCTTTTCCAAGCTAAAACGCAACCTATCTTCCCGTTCCTTTTCCTTGTACTTAAGCATACACGCCATCTCAATCGCGCCCATTTTTACTACTTGCTTAAAAATCTCCCACCTTTCACAGGCATTGCATCCCCTTTGTTCTGCGTCTTTCCACATTGTCTTAATCATACTTTCAAAAGAGTCACTCCGCAAGAGCTTGGCGTTAAGTTTCCACATTTCCCACGTGAAAGATGGCGAATTTTTATATTCGCCTAAAGTTAAGCTAACAAGACAGTGATCGCTAAAAGAGACATGCCCAACGGTGTAGTCCCGACACTGAGGAACAAGGTCTGTTGAAATATAAGCGCGGTCTAATCGCGCATGGCTATTACCCTGAAAATGCGTGTATGCCATGGCCCTCTCTCTCGGTGTACAGAGCGCGATATCCTCAAGATCAAAATCTTGAATAATGTTGTTTAAAGCGAAAATGCTGGTGTCACTATTGCGGCCGCGATTTGATCGATCTTCCATTCTACATACACAATTAAAGTCGCCCAAAAAAATTATGTACCGATCGCTCCGAAAGTGCTGGTAAATGTTTCCGAAAAACACGCGGCGCTCGTCTGTCCTATTTGGCGCGTAGATACATATAACTCGCCATTCTCGACCCAAAAGTGCAAAATCACAGAGTATGAACCTCCCAGACTGGCATGTCATAACGGTTTGTACTTCAATGCCCAACGATTTCTTAAGAAAAAGGCAACACCCTGCAGAAAAACCTATCGCATGATTTACACATACAAAATACCGCGATAGAAAAGATTGTACCATATTATTGGTCTGCTCCTCGCTTTCCACTTTAGTTTCTTGGATTGCCAAAATGTCCAAATCTTTTTCAGTGAGCAGCCGATAAAGCTGCCTTTGCCTCCGCCTCGCCGCCAGTCCTCGAACATTTAGCGTGGAAATACGCAGGGAGCGACCAAGAGTAACCATTGGAAAAAGAAAAAAAAGGTCTCAAAACTACCCTTGGCGCTCACCTATGCCACCACTATCTGACGGGTGCCATGACCAGGCTGTCACTGCTCTCGGACGTCCTCCCGGGGGAGTGACGACGAGAATCCCCGACCGGCATTTCGTCCTTTCTTGTGTTGCAGCCCACTTCGCCTGTCCTGAGCAAGTTGTTGAGGCTCGTCGTTTTCCGGCACCGTGTCGCTGAGTCTACGCTTGATTGACGAGCTCTCAGAGTCCATGGCGTCGCCGCCGTCGCCGTCCAGAGCACTGGTTGGGGTGCTGGCGCCCGTTGTCGCACATGCCAAGCCCTTCTTAACCTGCCTCGTGTCTCCGGCGAGTCGCTCTTCCAGCTTCGGAAGGTCGGTCTTTTCCTGTTTCAGCGGGCCCCTCTGTTGCGCCACGCTGATCCCGTTGTCCATTCCCTGGGCGTCTGCAGGTGGTGCCTGCTCCTTCGTTGACGATGCCGCAGCTTCGGCTTCTGCCTCATCCATGAGGTGGCTCGCCCCCGAATCTTCACCGGTCCGGTTAGCGACGGAGGCAGCTCGGGCGTAGGTCCGCACGCAGTCTCTTGCTTCGTGCCCGAAGGCCCGGCACTCTCCACATCGGGGCACCTTGCAGTCGCGCCGAATGTGCCCTGTGCGGTGGCAACGAAGGCACAACGGCGCTCGCCCGGGAACAACGACCAGCACCGTGCCACCATTGAGGCGGAGTTGGTGGGGGAGAGATTCCGGGGTCAACGATTCTCGGAGCACAATCCTCACCGTCACTGTCGTGGAGTCAACATCCATCAGTCCCGCCACCTTCCATTTTTCTCGAGTGACCTCCTTCACTTCACCGAAGGACTCGAAGACCCGCCGGATGGCTTCCACGGATACGCCAAACGCCACCCAATGGATCTTCACCTTCAGTTCACGCCTTTCCGGGTCAACAATAAGGCAAAGACGGTCTTTCACCTGCAATGTCCCGGCAGACAAAAGTTTCTCCTTGGCCTCGATGTTATGGAATTTGACGAGCCACACATGGCCCATTTGGAAAGCGCCCAGCCCTGCGATGTCCTTCCTGACTCCTGCCTGGTTGAGGGGTCCGACGAAGTCCTCGACCCGGTAAGGTCGTCCCCGGGTATCCGCATGCAGCACGAGGCTACATTTTGCGTCTTCGCCCGTTGGAAGCGCCGGCAACAACACAGCGTAGTCGCTGGGCACATCGCTGCGAACGGCGTTGTTGTAATCCGCCCGTGGCTGGCGGATGCCTGACTGTTGTAATCCGCCAGTGGCTGGCGGACGCCTGCCAACGGGTCGGTTGCAGAGCTCGCAGAACCCAACGAGACTGGTAGCGGGGCAGCAAAGAACAAAGTTTATTGCGTGGCTTGGGTTTTAGAACCAGCGAAAGGAAAGAAGAGACGAAAGGAAAGCTGATAACAGAGGCTGCCGTGACGCTTGGTGATAGCGACGACCAGAGTGGAGGCGGGCACACGTGGCGCTGACGAAGCCTTTTTTAGCAGTTCGCGGCATCCCCCTTTCTTGGAATCCATATCTTACTACGGGCCTCCTGACACGTGTTGACCGCCGCAGCAGAGGACCCTCGATGTCGCTGGCAGTGGGAGCCTGCGTGCACCGTGCCTAAGCCGGACAGTCTTAGGTTGTAGTCCGACACAAGATCGACAGTCGTCGATGTCCTCATAGCAGTCGGCCGTGAAATGGGCCGCGCACAAGATCGTTAAATCCGAAGGCTCCCAGCCGTCGCGCGCAACTCGTACCTTCCACCTGGAGGGAAAACCTTGCCCTTCATATCCGACAGAAGCGAGCAGAGCTGGAGGCATGTTGACAGCCACGAACTGCACGCGACACTGCACTCTGCCAGCTTGGTGAAGCGAAGAGGGATGCCTTGGTGCAGGTGTTCTAAGTCACCGCACAAGAGCACTCAGTGTCGGAGACACTGCCCAATAGCCGTGGTACCAGACAAGTTCAGCACAGTGTTTTTGTATTGATTAGAATTTATTGAACACTAAAATGATCTGTTTCAAATGAAGCAGTCTCGTTCTTCTTGTTTGCTGGCGACCTCCTTCGGTGCTTCCATTTGCTCCCGTGAGCTCGCAGTAGCTCTTGGTGTCGCTGTTCTCTTCATTTCTCCCGCACCTCTTTTGTGTCTTCTTTCTCATCATTTAGCTTTTTCATTTGTTCAAAGAAAGAAAAGCATGTGTTTCATGTGAGTATTGCTTGGATGCATGCCTCTGTCAGTTTTTCTTTTTTTAGACCCTTTATCGCCTCCTGAAGCGCTTCGTTCTGTTGAGGCATCATCAGAGCCAGCAGGGCTTGCAATTTGCTCAAAGCTATCCAGCTAGTCGTCCTGCGTAGCACACTATGGCTTGGCTTTCGGAGAGTTCAGCGTTGAGACCTTGTGTGTAACTCTGTCCACACTCCGGAACACTTCAGGCTCTAAGCTGTCGTCGATGGCCCTTATTGCCCTAAATTCTTCTTCATAGGAGGCCTGGCAACGGGAATTCCTTGACGTTCCATTATGCTTGTCTTCGTCGCGTTAGCGTTTGGCTAGTGTCTTGTAACTGGTATTTAACGGGTCTTGTAACGGGTCGATCGATCTTTAGCACATCAATTGCTTTGTGGGTGATACGGCGGTGTTCGAATGTGTGTCACGCCGTTCCGCTCCATAAATTGGGCAAATTCCCAACGGTAAAGGGCGTCCCATTGTCAGAGACGACTGTGCGGGGTAAACCAAACTGACTGAAAATCGTCCTGAGGGCCCTGACTGTGGCGCAGGAAGTGGCATTGGATAGAGGTATGGCCTCAATCCACTTGCTATGCGAGTCTACGATGACCAGGATCATCTGGTTTTGAATCGGTCCCGCAAAATCAATGTGCAACCGCGACCATCTTTCCTGCGTCTCTGGCCAGCTAACAGGTGCGTGGGCAGGCGGCATTGGGAGCGCTTGAACGCAGCTTTGACACCCAGCAGCTACCCGTTTAATATCTGTGTCGAGACTGGGCCACCAGAAAGTAGACCGCGCAACGGTCTTCAGTGGAAGAAGCCTTGGTGTGCTGCGTGCAATAACTTCAAAAATCTTTCTCTGGCTGCTACCGGAATCACAGCACGGTGGCCCCAGTAGAGGAGGTTCTGATTGACAGACAGCTCGTGTCGCCTTTTCGAGTATTCCGCCATCTCCCTCCCTTCCACAACCAAGTGCCTCGGCCAACCCTTCAAGACATACCTACAGACGTTGGAGAGCACTGCGTCTGCTTGCGTGAGCGCTTGCAGCTCCTTTTGGGGCACGGCACGCTGGTTCCAGGCGTCCAAGGCTAACACGTGCTCCGCCTCGTCCATCCTCGTCGCCACTGTTGTAATCCGCCCGTGGCTGGCGGATGCCTGACTGTTGTAATCCGCCAGTGGCTGGCGGACGCCTGCCAACGGGTCGGTTGCAGAGCTCGCAGAACCCAACGAGACTGGTAGCGGGGCAGCAAAGAACAAAGTTTATTGCGTGGCTTGGGTTTTTATAACCAGCGAAAGGAAAGAAGAGAACGAAAGGAAAGCTGATAACAGAGGCTGCCGTGACGCTTGGTGATAGCGACGACCAGAGTGGAGGCGGGCACACGTGGCGCTGACGAAGCCTTTTTTAGCAGTTCGCGGCAGGCGTCACCACGGCCGCGCTCGGCCGTTATCGTTATCGCTGAGGAGTGATCCATCGTGCGTCCTTTCGCTATCGCGTCAGGAGGCCGAATCACTACGCTATGCCATCGCTTAGAAAGCTTGTTGTAAGCATTCTTTTATACGAGTTTCGCCCCTTTCCGGCCGAGGTGCACGACGGAGTAATATAATTCGTTGCATTGCATCTAAGCATTGAGTGCGTGCTTGTAGCTGTGTTGCGGTAACTTTTAGTGCAAAGCTGTGAACACATCTTTTATACGCCTAAACATAAGGAACATACTCGAAACTGCGATTGAAATCAATCATGGCGCGCACTCGGGCTGCTCCTCGTACACACATGTTGCAACATACGTACATACATACCTCGTTGTTCCTGTTCTGTGGTAAACCGACGAATAGCATTGGCACTGCACCGTGCCTAAGCCGGACAGTCTTAGGTTGTAGTCCGACACAAGATCGACAGTCGTCGATGTCCTCATAGCAGTCGGCCGTGAAATGGGCCGCGCACAAGATCGTTAAATCCGAAGGCTCCCAGCCGTCGCGCGCGACTCCTACCTTCCACCTGGAGGGAAAACCTTGCCCTTCATATCCGACAGAAGCGAGCAGACCTGGAGGCATGTTGACAGCCACGAACTGCACGCGACACTGCACTCTGCCAGCTTGGTGAAGCGAAGAGGGATGCCTTGGTGCAGGTGTTCTAAGTCACCGCACAAGAGCACTCAGTGTCGGAGACACTGCCCAATAGCCGTGGTACCAGACAAGTTCAGCACAGTGTTTTTGTATTGATTAGAATTTATTGAACACTAAAATGATCTGTTTCAAATGAAGCAGTCTCGTTCTTCTTGTTTGCTGGCGACCTCCTTCGGTGCTTCCATTTGCTCCCGTGAGCTCGCAGTAGCTCTTGGTGTCGCTGTTCTCTTAATTTCTCCCGCACCTCTTTTGTGTCTTCTTTCTCATCATTTAGCTTTTTCATTTGTTCGAAGAAAGAAAAGCATGTGTTTCATGTGAGTATTGCTTGGACGCATGCCTCTGTCAGTTTTTCTTTTTTTAGACCCTTTATCGCCTCCTGCAGCGCTTCGTTCTGTTGAGGCATCATCAGAGCCAGCAGGGCTTGCAATTTGCTCAAAGCTATCCAGCTAGTCGTCCTGCGTAGCACATTATGGCTTGGCTTTTGGAGAGTTCAGCGTTGAGACCTTGTGTGTAACTCTGTCCACACTCCGGAACACTTCAGGCTCTAAGCTGTCGTCGATGGCCCTTATTGCCCTAAATTCTTCTTTATAGGAGGCCTGGCAACGGGAATTCCTTGACGTTCCATTATGCTTGTCTTCGTCGCGTTAGCGTTTGGCTAGTGTCTTGTAACTGGTATTTAACGGGTCTTGTAACGGGTCGATCGATCTTTAGCACATCAAATATGTCTTTGGCGATTTGCTCAAACATTGCGCGCTTGCTCCTAAATTTTTTCATCGGGCCAACCTGTCTTGCATACTGGGCGTAGTACTTTAACAGCAGTTTTGTTTTTCCCTCTTCCCATGGTGCTGTTGAGGGAACAAAAAAAAAGAAATGAAAACAGGTAAATCAGCTTTCTCTAGTCTAACATTTAAATAATTTTCTTTTCGTTTAAAATGTTATGTGCTTACCATTTGAAGGCAAGTTCCTGTTTTCTGCTGCCACGTTTGGAGCATTGGGACTTGCTTGGCTCCCTGTTGATTTGGGGTGCCGATCCTGGAGAAAGTGCAGACCTCGGTGCTTAACACCTAACATATGTACATACACACACATGCAGCCAACAGAGTATCGCTGTCGCTGACTAATACCCTATTCACATGGTGCTATTTTACTTGCGATTTCGCAGTGTAAGCGCACCACAAACCCGGACGTCATATTTGGCCTTAAATGTGCCGGCAAACGCCGCAATATGCATGCATGCGGACTTAAAAAATTGTACGAGGCGGGTGAAAATGGGCCGGACCGCATTAACCTAATCTGGGGACCAGATTTATCCTATTTTTTTTCTGTGACGAAATAGGAGGCCGATGCTGCTCATGCAGCGATAGTCAAACTAAATCGCACATGCTGCATGCGCGGTCTCGGTCTGGCATTAACCGGCTGAAACCGTTGCCCTTTGCTTGCTAGCGCGCTGTTTGGCGTCCAGAAAAATCGTGTATTTCTTAGACGATGCAAAAAGCAACCACTGAACAAATAGCGCGCGAAAACAAGGGCAGTCACTAGTGTGCGGCTGAAGAGGCAGCCATACGAATTTGCCAATTGCTGTAAATATTCGCTGACAGCTATGATCACAGGCTGAGTACCGCTCGGTGCTTTACGGGGGATGTGAGTCACCCCTAATCTGCGAGTACAGGAGGTGCTCGGCGCCTGACAAGCTTGACGAAGAGCTTTCCCAACGAAGATCAGCGTCTGCGTTAACGGCTGCCATTTTTCAAGGATTGCCGGATGGATGGATGACGGAATACTGCTGAGCCCTTTGAATCTGAGCAGCAAAAGTTCTGCTAGAGGGCGGGTCGCGCCGTCCTCTAATGGCGCAGGCCACCCTCTATCCGCTCGGCTCGCCGCTCTGAAAAGTTGAGGAGCGTTCGGCTTGGTGCGCCGATTCTCTCGCTCCGATGCGGAGGCGCTCCGGGATCTGGTAGCTCCGACTCTGATGATTGGAGTGCTCGAAAGCGACCAGCCGAATATACCGTCAGTGTCTTTTTTACAAAAAGCATATGATACCTCGGGTGGGGTGTGGAATATTTCGCGACTTGTGCAGCTGTGGTGTGCAGGGCTGCATACTTCAGTACTTGCAGAGCTTTCCAAGCGAAATAATGTTTCAAGCCTGAATTGGCTCCGCACTGTTGGATGTCTTCTCTCTTGAAAATGGTGTCCCAAAAGGAGGAGTACTGAGCGTTACTCTCTGCTGTTAATTAACCCTGTAATGCCCAACATTTTTTTTACAGCATGAAATTCTGAAATTGAAAATTATAATCGACTGTAATAAAAATAAGGGATACCAAGTTGCTTTTTAGTGAAATTTATTCTTTATCATACAAAATGGCGATATGATACAGTAGGCATTAAGTACGGTGAAAACATGAAGTTACACTAACAGTAGTATGCGCCGAAACAATTGCGCTCCTTCGTGTAGCAGAGGTGCACTAAGCACCTTGTGCATCGGGTGAATGAAAAATGGTTGTCTGATGCGCTGCAGTGCCTGCATCGCTGCCTTGCTGCTGTCCACTCAGGGAAGCGGCCAACATTTCTCTTCTGACGTCTTCCTGTGGGGCCGGGACGGGTCTTCTTTTCTTTTGTGGGTGAGTTGTGTCGTTCTTTGGACGCCCTCTCGCAACTTTGTTGCACTTAACGAGTGCATCAGGAACCGCTGCTCGGAACTAATGCAGCCTCACATGCTGTCTATTGAGTTGTGTACAATGCCTTCTGTTGACTAGCCATGCATTCACCACCCAGACAACGCAAAGACATCCTATGCACATCCTCAGGATGTCCAAGTCGGGATGATTGGACATCCTCAGGTAGTCCCCAACTCATCCTCAAGCAGTCCCAACAGGATCCATTTGTCCGTCCATTGCACATCCTCCGTATGTCCTGGGGAGGCCCACTCAGGACATTTTTCGTTCATTCTCAGGACATACACTGATGGTTGCTTTTGTTATTTAAATGTGTAATTTGATGCATATGTACGAGCATATAACCAGAATGAGTGAAAGAAATAATTTAAATGTGCTTGAGGTTTTAGAACACAAGCACAAGGAACAAACAAAAACAAGCAGGTACGGACAGCATTCAGCTCACAACTTTTCAGCATAATCTTCATACCCTTCTTTTCCTAAGGGACGGTGTGAAGACCACGCCAAAAAAGGTGGCGTAATTGTGAGTTGAAGATGTCCGTGCCTGTCTTGCTTTTCTGTTTGTCCCTGTACTTGTTTAAAAACCTCAAGCACATTTAAATTACTTCTTTCACTCAATTCTGCTTACATGCTCAAGAATGCTTAACTAATATGCCCTCATGCTTTCAGAATATTCAATAGAGGACATTTCGGTTTAGAAGTGTATAACCTGAAGTTAATATATGAGCATATAACCACAAACCCGGACGTCATATTTGGCCCTCAATGTGCCGGCAAACGCCGCAATATGCATGCATGCGGACTTAAAAAATTGTACGAGGTGGGCAAAAATGGGCCGGACCGCATTAACCTAATCTGGGGACCAGATTTATTCTATTTTTTTTTTCTGTGACGAAATAGGAGGCCGATGCTGCTCATGCAGCGATAGACAAACTGAATCGCACATGCTGCACGCGCGGTTTCGGTCTGGCATTAACCGGCTGAAACTGTTGCCCTTTGCTTGCTAGCGCGCTGTTCGGCGTCCAGAAAAATCGTGTACTTCTTAGACGATGCAAAAAGCAACCACTGAACAAATAGCGCGCGAAAACAAGGGCAGTCACTAGTGTGCGGCTGAAGAGGCAGCCATACGAATTTGCCAATTGCTGTAAATATTCGCTGACAGCTATGATCACAGGCTGAGTACCGCTCGGTGCTTTACGGGGGATGTGAGTCACCCCTAATCTGCGAGTACAGGAGGTGGATCGCTCCGCGAGACCCTCAGACGCGATCGTCATCCATGTCGTCTGCTTCCCGGACCTTGGAGACTGATGTTTTAAAACATTGCTTGCGTTATAAGAAAAGCACAATGTTATTGTATCCAGTTGCTACAGATAATGTTCAATGGTTTAGGAAGCCTTCAGTTCGGTCGACCTCAGTCTAGGATTTATATTTCGCGAACGCAAAGCGGGATATCTGTTCCGCCCTAAACTCGGCGCTCTGCAAGGCCGCTTTCCCCCATGAACTTTGGATTCAGTTTTGCACATGTGATCACTCCTCTGCCAATACGGAGTTGGCAGCGAAAGGAAAAGGAATGCGATACACTAGCTCTGCGAGCAGAGCCTATACAGTTACTCTAGGAAAGGGTACTGTGTTGGTTTGAGATACGTAGCCTGCACCAGTGTCTTTTTAACCCTTGGCACAAGTTAGCTGAAACACCCTGTATGTTATACCGAACAATGGATACATCACTTATGGAAAATGTACATATGCTCACCAGAGTCTTCTGGCAACTGCTTCTGCTGAAACTTCTTGAGTTTTTCTGCAGCATGACGAAGCCAAGTTTTGATCACCTGTTCGATTTCACTTTTCCTTGCAGACGGAACCACTTTTCTCACGCTTTCTGGAATGGTATTGCGTAACTTTTTAGAAAAGCGTAATTTCAAATATATTGCAAGTTCATCGCTCTAAGTGACAATGCTCAAAGTATAAACTTGGAGATCATTTTCATGTGTAGTTATAGGAACCCTGATTGGTGTTACTGATGGCCTCGTACCAATCTCCTGTTGTCCGGTGCTACCTGATGTCACATGGCACATTTCACGACAAGATCTCATAATATGGTTATCTCTCACGTCAGAGGCAAACGTTTGATGATCAGGGCGGCACTGGCTACAGGTGAGTCAAGGTGACAAAAAGGCTGGGGCTCTCGCACCAAACTTGGTGCGAGTTCGGAGTCAGAACTGTGGGTGCGGACAATGCCTGCCAACGTTCCATCCAACCACATGAGGACAAAGGCAATTGTGTGCAGTAACTCTCAATGACACCATGAAATGAACAGTTCCCAGAATTGTATGTATATTAAACTTGGGAGTGGGGAGGTGCTCAGTGACTTCGGGGTTGTTATGGTATATATATATATATATATATATATATATATATATATATATATATATATATATATATATATATATATATATATATATATATATATGTCACCTTCATCCTTCTACGGCTGGATGAGAGAGCAGCCTATAGGACTGCTAGAGCTCCCAGCCCACTCAGCCAGCATGTCGGGCTTGGTCCGAGAGCCCCCAGCTACCACCGTTCATCCTTTTGGTCACTCGAACCTCATTTCCAGCACCGCCTAACTTTTTCACTCTTTGGGAGGACAGATGGGGCGATGATACATCCTTATCCCCGAAAGTGCGTCAGGTGACATGAGGCAGCATTAGACAGCGGGTGCAAGTGCTGGGAGATGAAAGAGGACCACAAGGTCATCGTCAATACTGATCAAGGTTCCTACAAGTTTTCCAGGAAAAATTCCAGTCTTACTAAGTATGATGTCCCAATTCATCCTATCCACTGAATCCGTGTTATAGTTGTGGCTGTAGTTTTCACTTTGACGTGTGTAGGCAGGAACAATGGCTAGCTGCGGCTTTGAAAATGTCATTAAGCTAGAAGACTTTTCCAAGTACAGTCGGCGCAACGAAAACCGTTTGTTATTTAAGATGAAATAGCTTACTCACTGCATATCAGCTTGCACACTGCAAGCGAACTGAACTTGCGCTTTCCTTTCTGTCCAACCCAGCTGTACTCCACAGCCACTTTCTGCACCATGAGCGCTTCGAGGGCCCGTCGTGTAGCAAGGCTTACACTGTCTCCTCCCAGGCCCGAGAGTTCCTGCAGCTGTAAAAAAATTAGAATATGATTTCCTACATAAGCATGCAGCTCTGAAAAGATTAGAGGACAAAAGTCAAGTTAAACAGCAGAATCTCCCTATAGAATAAGTGTGATATAAAAGTGTCAACAGCAGCAGAGGTATTTATTCACACAAGGTTTCAAGGAGTTATCTTTTTTTTTCTTCTTTAATTTCAGCGAGGTTATGCTGTAACCTCACTGAAAAGCAGAGGTTTTTATTTACAGGATGTATATTGATTACTGAACCGTCCTCCAACATAACAAACTGTGATTTCATAGGTCAAAGTACAACTTGATACGAAAGTACATGATGTCACATGATGGAGAGCTTTCCAACCACTAACCAGACACACAATATTGCTCTAAAATACCAGCCTTTTCTCATTAAAGCCAAATTTCCGAAAACGGAATTCGGCATAGTTATCTGTTTAAACCAAAATGCAGAACCATATTGATGTAATAATTTTCATACAAACATGCAAGTTTTTGAGCGCAAAGACTGTCATCGCAACATAGTCTAGTTGTTATTAGACACAACATCTTGTCGAGAGCGCACCATAAATTTTACAGAAATAATCATCTACTTACAAATGTTCTGCAAAAGTGCTGCCTGTTGAGTATTTTGGCATTATGAAATCACATTCAGTCTTGTGTTGCTTGGCACCAATGGCTTAAAAGTGCTAAAAAGGGACAACTGGAAGATCGAGAAACACCACAAAGTGCTCGGGGTAGTGTTTGTCATTCTTCCACTTGTTTTCAACGCTTTTATCCTTGAGTCATGAATCACAAACTAGCTCAAGTACATGCCCTCTTCATTAATCACTCATCTCACTACTGCATTAAAAACATAAAAACTTCCAATGTAGGAATAGCTCACCAACTTCAACCTCATCACATTGTTCTCTGACAAGTCCTGATCAAACTTTTCAAAGTCTTGTATATTAGAAAATGGTCCTTCCAACAAGTCCTCTTGAAGCTCGATTCCGCCATCACAAAGCCTGGCGGATATGGCGTCCAGCTGGGTGCCTTGATGCTCAACCCTGATGAGTATAGTTTGCAGAAGCCGAACCATCTGCCTGTCTAGCCCTGAAATTTACAAATACATGCCAACATGGGTTGGCTAGAAAACTTCATCAATATGCACCTGACATGTTGTGGGTAAATGTTTTTATGCATACAAAACACAAACTCCAAGCACTATTTTCATATCAAACAATAAGTAAGGCATAGACTCTTTCTTGTTCACTGGCAAAAGTCCAAGAAACCTTTCCCAAAGATTATTTCTTACAGCTATCCTATGAGTGCAGACTGACACACAGAAATCATACGTGGATTTATTAAAGGGACACTAAAGGGGTATTGAAATTAATATGATTGGCTGATGAGCGTCTTGGCCGTTCCTCACAAACTTTGATCACATTTTTAATGAGGAAGTAGGCCGTTCATGGTTGTAATTAATGATTTTTTAGGATAATCACATCACATAAAGCAAGTTATCACCATAAATAGACAATCTCAAAAACCTCTTTAGTGCCCCTTTCAAGAAAATATTTGTGATACGAACAAATAAGTGCAAGATTTTTCTAGTGCACTCCTGTTAAATGTAGTATTATTGTACTCGCTTAATATGCCCATTTCCCGAGACCAACAGCTAGCCACCTGCCGCAGCCCTCCACTGCATGAAGTGGCAGTGAAAGTGCATAAGTAGGCTGTGCAAAGCTTGCTTTCGGTCGCCACTATGACATGCAGTTTGAGCGAAAACCCTATCTTTTCCAGTGCAGGTCTTTTTTGGTAAGCACAAGAAAAAGGCAAATTCCACTCTGTTCTCTTTAACACAGAACACCCACACAGTGAAATATATGCAGATTTAGAGTGATGTAACAGATATTCAGCCCTGTTAACATATACAAATATTAACATATAGCAAGTTAAATAAAAAAACTTACCTAACTGTGAACTCACTTTTTCAGGAAGGGACACAGAAAGGGAAAGTAGTTCCTTCCTCCAAGTGTGAACCCCATTACCAACATGTTCGTTTCGTCAATAACTGTGAACTCGAACTTAATGTGCCCACTTCTGAATTCCAAGTGTTTGATAAGTTTGTGGTTGTTTACAGAAAGCAAGAGAAGGGGTCAGAAAAGAAAGAACAGAGAGGTTAGCTATTGAAGAGCATACCTGATCTGGAGCTTTCATGAATTCCACAGTCATCTAGGGATGCAATCAGCAAAGCATACAAAGAGCAAATAAGTCATATATACCAACTATGTCTAGCTGATCGCCAAACTTACATGCACTGCTGGTACATGGCCTAGGGCTTGTTGGTGTATGTTCCTCAGATGCTGGATTTTGCTGTGCTCTGCTTGAATGCCATGAGGTGTGCTGCTGTGGTTCACAGCTTTTCTGGTTAGGTTGGCTCTCTGAACGAAAAAAATGCATTATGAAGCGACACGTAAACTTGAAATAGGCAATCTAGCTTACGTGTCCTGTTGAAACATGTCTTCTGAATCGCAGTTGAATGCAGATTCTTTCCATGCGGCACAATTTGTCCACCATTTCTTGGCAGTGCTAAAAGGGAAAAAAGAAACATTTACTAACACAGCTGGAACAGGCTTTACAATCGTTTACTCACAGGGCACTCTGTTTTGATAGTTCATCGTCCCCTCTGATGACCGCTGGCTAGCTCGATATGCTTGTGAGTTGATCTGAAGGGAGTCTGACTCGCTGTCTGCTACCAAGTAAAACACAAAAATAGGGTTTGAATGGTTAAGACAAAAATACTGGAACAAAGAACGGAGTGTCATTCTGAGTGAACCAGTTCAGTACATTCAATATACAGAAGCTTGGTCACTCCAAATGTAAATCAAGCCATAATTTGCTGGATCCAAATGTCACATGATTCATGCAGCAGCAACACCAGTAACAGGGGAATCAGTAGTCAGGCGTGCTACCGTGGGTTCTCAAACTGGGCTCCCAGGAACACAGGTGTTCCCCGGAGTTTTCCAGGGGTTGCACGAGCTCCTTAATTTTTATTGTCCTTATTGCCGAGTAGAATATTATTGTTTAAGCGCTATTTAGGCAGTTCTGGGCAATCATTGATGCGTAGCTGTGTGCCAAGCACTCGCTAGTAACCGTATTGTTGTTTACAAGACCTGCAAGCCTCGGCACAGCTTTGCTGCCGCAATGCTGGGAACAGGACTGGTTCTGACAGTTGCATTTTCTTTAGTTTGATTATGTTATAGAGGTTTGCAGTGAGGTAAGATGGTGACTTAATATGCCAACTAGGTGTAATTCCACTTGTTTCAATTGCAACTCACCGTCTCTTCTCGACACAGTCGAGCGCAAGAAAATACATCTGTCTGAACCAGCCTTAACACCTCCTACGCTCATTCTCAAGTAAGAATGTTTTTCACAGAAACTCAAAATTCTTACTTTCATCATGTGCTGCAGACATTGAAGGTGTTGAAGGTTGGGAACTTGCCAACGAATGTGTTAGTGACCATCTACGTCTCCCAGCTGCTTCTGTACATGCGGAGGAATGAAAAACAAAAGCAATCAATTTATCAGCAGTGTTCCCATTTTTGCCCTTGTCAAGATGATCTGTTTACAAATTGATAAAGTTGTTACTAGCTCAAAATATCAAACAGCTAAGTTCCTGACCTCAAACATCAAGTAAAAAGTATGATAGTTCCTTAGAAAACAATTTAACTAAACATCAGATGCTGCAGCCCTGATACAAAACATCTAGTGGAGGCAGAAAGCATACTCTTGATCATGAAGTGTGGCGGCAACGGCGGTCTCATGACAGCTTCTGGGCTGGAACTTAGTGCTCTCCGTTGTCTTCTTTTCCTTCTCCCTCTGCCAAGATCAATCTCGCTCTCAAGGTCTGACGTGTCCTCTGAACGACGAAGCTTTTTCCGTGCTTCTTCATAAGTGCCTGAAGAAAACCAAGAATGCCTGTCTCACAATTTGTATTAGCTAAAATGTTGGATGCAAATGAGAAGTTCTATATTAACTTTCTTGGATAGGCTATCAGTGGGTACCTTAAATTTCTACTTCCATATTTACAACAAACCTTACTAGAAATAATCCAGATGTCCTCATGTGATGCCATAGGTCAGAGCTTATATATACCTAGGCACTCTTTGAAGGAGAAAGCTTCACAATTCATGTTCCCTACATTGAGCTGGCAGCAAAAAAAGTAACAAAAGTAAACAGAAATACCTAATTCTGTGAGGGAATAATTAAGAGTGCTGACATCATAATTTAATCCATGCTCAAGAAATTGGCACTGGTAAAGTGCTTAAAAGAAGCTAGATATCTTGATTGACATTGTGAAAAGTGGGAGGTGGTCTTGACAGTAATGGTGATGGCCTGTGTAAAACCTTTTCAAAGGGGCACTAAAGAGGTTTCCGAGACCATCTGTTTCTTATCGTAACTCATTCTATGGGCCTAAGCATCCTAAAAATAAACAAATTACTATCCTGCACAGTCTATTTCTTTAATTAAAAACCCAATCAAGCGTTCTTGTTCTGCCATATATCACAGAACCCCAACCATTGCCGAATGACGAACGGCGCTCACCAGCCAATCGCACGTGGTGGTTTCCCGCACAGAGTGATCCGTATACGCGCGCTGCTTCTCGGAGCTGCATCGGTTGCACCGTCGTAACTACCTATTCTCTCACTGTCGGAGTTAAAACTACTACAAAATGTAATCACGGTCCACTGAAGATAAGAAATCAAAAGCGGGATCCACGGGTGCGAGGAATACTATCTCCCATAACTATTGCAAGTGAATGCTCCGGGAAGAGGGCGAGCGGACACATTACTTCCTACGACGAAGGTGAGGAAAACCATACCGTATTTTCCGGTGTATAAGACGCACCCCCCACTTTTCGCAAGTTTCTAAGTAAAAATTAGTATATAAGATGCACCGCCGAAAATTGTGGAGAAAACATGAGTCTTATGTATGAGACACATCGTTGCATAAGATGCACCCCCCCCCCCCCCCCTTCGCAAGTTTATAAGTAAACATTAGTATGTAAGACGCACCGCCAAAATTTGTGGAAAAAAAGTGTGTCTTATACACCGGAAAATATGGTAGTCCGGATGTATTTCTATTGTCACAGGCTTAATAAGCGGTTTTCCCATTTGAAATTTGGAAAACATAATAATTAGCACCTAGAAGTTTATATAAAAACAAAAACGGGCATCTTTAAGAACCTCTTCAGTGTCCCTTTAACTGCTTCATCAGTTTGCACCTTATTTGAAGTGCGCAAGGCAAAAAATGCTTCCTTCAGTATGCTGCCCGTGAAAGAATATTGCAGAGTTATCTAGTGGTTGGTAGTGCTATACCATACTTAGGACATGGGACTTACTGAATGCTTCGAATGGCGTGCAGGGTACATATCGCCAGTCCGGAGTTGGGGTCGCTTCACTTTTCAACAGGTGCTGGACATTTTTAGAGTCTGGTGGCCACCGACAGACATTCCCATTAATCCACTTAGCGTGGACAATAGCCACACAGTCGTCTTCTTCAGGAAACTTGACCAGGACAAACTTCTTGCCTTGAGAAGAGGAAAGATTGTATATAGCATATGGCCGAGTATCTACACAAACTGTTCACAGATTCACCCCTTCAAGTGCACGAGAGGGAAAATAGCAAACTTCTTTTTCCACGGAACCTTCAAGCATTTTTCAGATATCCAACTGAGAGGCCAAGATCGTAGGGTGGATAGCTGGCTCACAACAAAAATTCCTAGCAGTGATGAGGGGCAAGGTACAGCATACAGGTCATCTCGTTTCAAAAATTTCCTTCCGATGATGCTTGGCGCACCCTGTGCAGGATTAACGATGTTTTCGACAACAACTACACTCCCATCAAAGAGCTTGCAGCAGTTATTTCTCCTTCCTGTGTCGAGAGCAATGCCTTCTGGAAGAACCACTTTTCTATACTGTGTTCCCTGGCACTGAGGCACAAGGGGCCCACGATGATGTTCATCAGTCAGCGAAGGGCTGCTTCCTACAGTAACATCTTCCCTGCTGCGAAGATTTCTTTTCTCAGCAAGTCGGTTCGAAAGCTGCTCCAAGGGATACTGTGGCTTTCGCAACAGCTTCTTGATGCTAGCCATATGACTTTCAAAAGGAAAAGCACTCCACGAATCAAGTGGTCCTAGGTGACGAGTGTCTGCAGCGAGGTGGCAGAGTGCATGAACATTGTGTGATATGTAGTGTTGTCCATAAATTTCTCCAAAGCTTTTAATAAAAAACTTCAGAAGTTCCTCAGCATAATCCAATTCACCTGGTGAAGAGCTTGGCGACGCAAGGATGCTGATTGCCACGTGAAGACATAAGAAGTTTTCATACATCTCTTGCGCTATTATGCAGGACACCAATGGTCCGCCGTACATCACGAAAAACCTAAATTCCGTTGCTTTCCATCTATCGACATCAACCAGACTTCTTGGCTTTCGGTTAAAGTCAGATGGGACACACCAGGCAAGCGTCATCAGCCTGGCTGACATTTCATCCCGAACGTGTGTTCCTTGTTTGATCCCCTTTGGTCCACGAATCCACAAAGTAAGTAGCTTTTTTACGACTCCTAAGCATACGAGATGCATATAGTCCAGCGGTACGTCTTTGATCATATCCATTGGTAGCTCCTCAAGAATGGTCTCGCCAATATGGTGTTGTTCTTGACGCTGGGTGCGGAAGGTGGTGTTGGTCCGCAGACTCCTGCTGATGTCAGGAAAGCACACTCTGCCTTCAATGTAGATTCCCTTCACGGTGCATTTAGTACAACTGTAGTACCCAGTGTGGCTCCTGATGTTGAGGATGAATGCCTTTGCTGGTGCGTCGCCAACAAGTGCATTTAGCCTGACAGGGATGTTTTCTGCACCAAGACTGATGCCCGAGGTAATAACCTCTCTCAGTTCATCTACAAAGCGACGAAGGAACTCATTAGCATCATCGGGCTTTCTGTCACCCCGAAAGACACCGACAACGAAAGGAGCGTGATTTTTCAGGTTTTTCACTTTCCCGAGGATTGTCCAAAATTGGGTTCTGGAGCTTTTTGCAATTGGAAGCCCGTCGATATGAAAATCGAGAGCAAACTCCCGGGGCAGATGCCCTGACTCTCCCACGGCATCCAGAACACCTTGTACGATACCGAAGTGGCAGTACTCTCCACCGCCAATACGTTCGATTCCCAAGGCCTTTCTAGGCGTCTCGAGCAACGCTCTCGCTGATCGAGGCAGGGAAGAAAAGCACGAATGAGTGCGCAACAGGATCAAAAGCTTGGACACTGCATTGTGAGAGCTGTTTGATTCGACCGCCCACCTTTGCAGTTGCTTGCGGAAAGGCAACACGTGGTCTTCGATGTCGGACAGTTCTTCGCTCGGTGCGATATGCACAGGCGTACTTTCGTGGCGGTCATAGGAACCACTGACGTCCCCAATAAGCTGTTCATCACAAACTACTGACCGTGATTGGCAGCCAAAGGTGGTGTCTTGCAGCGAACTTGCGTTTGCGATCAAATGGTCCTGTCGAGTGCTATCGCATGCAGAAGACACCGTTGCTTCTTGAGACGGGCGTTGAACTTCAACAGCAGTGGAACAAATTGGATCTTTCGGTAAACTTAGCTCGATACATTCGTTTACGCGCCGGATTATCTTGCGCTGAAACCGACGCTCTGCACTTGCCGACATCGTTGAGCCCTATGTGAATGGTGACACCTTAGCAGTGCTAAAAAGAGAACACTTACCACGTTCCGAGTCATCTGCCGCTTCCGACGCCATCCCCACCGATTGAAAAGCAACACTTGATGTGCGGCGGACTTGAATGGAAACGGATAACTGGCGAAAAAAAAACGATGCGAACAATGCGAACACGAACTTTTTTGCGCGGGAAAAGAATTACGCATCCGGGCTTCGCCAGTGGCTTGACTTTGGCTGGATAGGTGAATGTTACTGGCTTTATTCTTTGTAGCAGGCGGCAGCTTGCGCCACCTAGCCTAAGGCTGCGGCTCGACAAGCACAATGTGGTCAACGTTTACTCAGTTGGGGTCTTTCTGAGTTTTCAATGCAAGACAGTGAAAGAAAACACGTAGTAAATTAGGTTAAAAATAACCATTTGTGCACTATTTCAGTCTGTAATAACTATTTGCCTGTACGTTTGACCCCATTTTACGTCTGTTCCGTACCCGCGTGCGGCGTGAGTACACGCGCGTACGTTTGAGTTCGTACGGTTCGTACGCTCCTGGCAGCGCTGCTCCTGGAAATGATAAACATTCGGGTTAGCACACTAAGCAGGTGGGTGAGGGGTGCTAATGCTAACACATTAAAATGATAATAATAATAGGAAGAATGATAATAATAATAATAATAATAATAATAATAATAAAAAAATTATTTGCACAGCTGTGGTACCGATTCGAAAGTCGCGTCGTGCGCGACTTCGATTATTTTTTTATGGTCCAGAATAAATCCTTTAATGGACATTGTGGGGATCACAATAGGTGCGTCGTCCTGTGGACATCCTCAGTACGTCCCATATGGATCTAGGACGTTTGGACCATTTGAGGACATCCTGAGGACGTTTTGTGTTGTCTGGGCAGGCACATAATGATGCTGTGGTAGAAAACAGAGAGGTACCAACGTCTGGACTTTACTTTGTACTTGCACATCTGCACGAGGTAGTTATGCAAGTCCACCCCACCCATATACGAGTTGTGAGTTGCTACATTGTGGGGTTGCGGCACATCGTGTTCTTGAAGTCTTGTCATGCCGTCTGACACATCTGACGGGCACATCTCCTACGTAGTTACACAGAAGGCTGGCACTATGGTCATCGAACCATCACACCAAGCAGAAAGTTTCATCTGAGTTCACTTTAATGTCATGTGGACCTCTGCCAGTGCTCTTGAGCTCTTTCTCGCTAGCCAATCAGCAGCATCATAGTCGGTTTTGATGAATGGTTCCCACAGATCCTATGCCTCTTGTCCTCAAGGCAGCTGCGAGAGGTATAGATGTAAAAACACTATCTGCCGCTACCTTGACATGTCTCTTGCTTGGGAGCGACGCACGCATGTCCATCTTGGTGTCCCCACCAAGTCCACGTGTGTAGTTTTCGCCATTTTTTTCTTGGTACACATTAAAACAGTATAGTATTCCATAAGCTCCCGCTCTTCCCCAAAGCTTAATGCCCCAAGGCACAGGCTTCTTCGGTATGTATTGTTTCACATATGTGCGCCCTTTGAAATCAATCATTATATCACAGACGGAACTAAATTCTTCATGTTCAGTGGTACTGAAGCTTTCATTCACTGCTTGAATACATGGTCATATTTTCCAGGCTTTGTCTTTCCTCTGTTGTTCTGTGGCTCCCAAATTGTTGAAGATTTCCGACGATGGCTTCAAAGCGGTTGCGGCTCATGCCATCAGCAATGTTGCAGTACCTCAACTCTGACTCCCAGTAGCATCTTACTGATGGTGCATCCATCAGCCCCATGTGGAGGTACATGCCTATTACTTGCTCCACTTCTTTCTCACTGACGGTGATCGAAGTTCCGCATTTCTGGTGGCTGTAAGTGTTGGTTTGTTCGGCAGCAGTTTTTATCATATCTCTTGTAATGAGCTGGCTAAAGTACACTAAGGGACTTTCACGTCTTCAGGCACAGATAGTTCTTTAGTGAAAAAAAGGTCTTGGTTGTTGTACAAGCTTTTTCTCCACCTACCGTTGTCTCGAGTCGACATTTGGGGCGCAAGACAGTCCCCGTCGCCTTCAGGCTCTTCCTCTTCATCAGATACTTCAGCGACCTGGTTGTTTGAGTGCGCCAGTTTCTGAACATGACGTATGCTCAAGACTTCGTCGATGAATACATCACGATTAATAAAGCTTGGACTTGGGTTTGGGCTAGTTGGTTGTACATTGATAGACGTGCTGCGCTGCGAAGTTAGACGCATGACCAAAAATTGAAAGGAAAAGGATGATTTACATTGAGATGAGGAGAAACATGACGAACACGAATGGGCGCAGACTAACAACTGTTTATTCTTTTCTTTTTCTCATTTCAATGCATGAGTTTCCCCATGCGTGAGTTTGGAAAAGAACGAAAGCTATGAAATAATGATAAATGTCTTCATAAAGATGTGTAGACTTGCGATTGTTGTGGTGTTTTTTTCCCTTTTCTGATAAACGTTTGTTTTCTGTGGTGTGAGAGGGGACCTTGAAGCTGGTGCTGGTGTCCGCCTCGTTATGCTATGTCGTGTCTCAGCAGTTCAATTTCCTTTTCGTTCAGTGCAATGGATGGATCACTTACACACGTGCCGTGCTTCCCTGAGGCCATGTGGAAGGCTTCTATGATTTTGCGCTTGTTTATATTTTTCTATCTGTCTATGACTGATGTATTTCCAAATAGCGGTTCGCAGCTGCATCTTGCGCAATGCGCTGCTAAGTTGCCAGGAGCTTGCAATTGCCCGCATGCATATTTATGTTCTCTGAGTCTGTCATTTAAGCACCTCCCCGTCTGCCCGATGTATGAGTTTCCGCACGTCAATGGTATTTTGTAGACGACCCCTTCCTCTTTGTTAACCTTTTCGCACAGTCCTTTTAGCTTAAAGGGGGCGGATAGGGCCACTTCGACCTCGTGCGTTTCTGCAATTTTTTTCAGTCGGTGCGAAAATTTATGAATGTATGGCATCACTACCAGTGGTTTTTTGACCGGGTTCTTTTCCTTGGTTTTGTGATTGCCTCTGAGTGTTGCTATGCATTTTTCTGCCACAGCTACTAGCAGGGGTTCTGGGTAGCCGCTTGCTTGTAGTCTGGTGGTTTGCCTTTGTAGGCCTTCTGACATTCTGTGGTGGCATGATTTCTTTATGGCCTGCCATATGTACCCAGCGGCGACACTGCTCTTCATCAACTTAGTGTGCCCCGAGTCGTACGGCAGTATGCCTTTTGCCCCTCTGGTATTATACATCCAGCATGTATGCTTTTCTCCAAATGCCATTTCGATGTCTAAGAATTGCAGCCTGCTTCTCTCCGGTTGTTCAAACGGTTGTGGCGTTTAACTTCGCAGCGCAGCACGTCTATCAATGAATTCATCACCGCTGCGATCATCGAAATCACTGTCGTCGTTGTTAATGAGGCTCTCCAAGGTATTCCTGGCCGTTGTCTTGGCTGAAAAAACAAAGAAAAATGAAGTGAGGTTATAAAATTTATAGAAAAGTTTGTTTCTGTATCGCCCCGGTTCCCTCGTATTGCTCTCAAGCTCGAGCTCAAAACGCTGCCACCTTCTCCAGGATGGCAGCGTTTTGGTCGTGCAATCTCTTCACAGCGTTCAGCTCTGCCTACTGCAGACTCTCCTCGGTGCAAGCTGCGACAACGAAGGGCACGGCGAGGAATACTTTAAAGGGGGGACCCAAAAACGTAAATGCGTTTTGAACCACTTGTCTGATTTAAATGACATTTACAGGGCTTGTTGATGTTGAGAACATTTCTGCCAAATTTTGTTAACCTGGGTCAAGTACAAAAAAATGTTGCAAATGTTCAAAGATGAAAGTGTCTGCGTAGGAAAACTATCGTCTTGAAATTACTTATGCGCTATATTGCTTTAGGACAGTTCAGAGCAGAGAGCTATATTTCTATGACAAAAACATGACGACAAACATGACATGACACAAAAGCCACATAAACACAAATACTGTCTTTTAGATTTCCATCCTTTGTTCAAACTTTTAGTTCTTGAGCATGAAAAATGACAAAAATAAAAGATACAAGCTCATAGCTATCTTCCCCTTAAAATTTCACCCCAGAAAAACTCATAAAAGTGAATTCAAGTTACATAATAACAAAATAGTTTTCCTACCGTGAAATTTATGCCAAAAAGTGAAATGGAGAAAAATGCATTCAAAGTGCTCCAACCTCTACCTTTTCTTGAACATTGGTGGACCGAAAATAATTTATAAAAAATGTACTATGCAGCGTAAAATAACGAAACTTTCTGGGTAGTGAGGTACACTACTGCGCTACCCCACCAATGAAAACAACGCTGAAACCAACATTTAAATTGTCTCGCGCTCCCCAGTAATCGAGTCTGCACTCCGAAAATGCCGCATTTTGCTCGTGTCCGTTTTGCCGGCACGAGGTCAGGGGAGAGCTCCAGCGTCTATTTGAACGTTTCCACCTAAACACGTTCTCTAAAAAAGTGCAAGAAACTGAGTCTAGAGCAGCAAGTAAATTCCCCCAAAACCTCTACATCATTTTTAATTGTACAAATACAATAGGTATACGCAGAAACTTCAAAATTATTTTTCTCGAAAGAAAATGACTATTTTTACGAGATATCTTGTAGAGACTCGGGCGTGAATAGTGCATGGTGAAAATTACACAAAATCAGTGACTATCGATACTTTGCTGAAGTTCCCCTTTAACCAGCATTTATTTCACCCTCAATATTTCTTGTAACTTGTTAGGAACAAGCTGCACTGACCCGTATTACAACATCAGATGTCACATTTTTAGTGTTGCAAGTAAAGCCACTCGGACAAAATGTGAAACCTCAAGAGGTTTGTGCAAAAAATTGGTTCAGATGAGTCTATTAATATGTGGAAGCCGATTCGAGGCAAATCGGCGACAATCAAAATTTTGCCAGATCACCACTTTAGAACATGTGCTTGATGCAGCCTATGCCCATAAGCAAAGTGCATATACTATAATATAATCAAATTAAGAGGTTTTACGTGCCAGACCAACAACGGGCATCTGGCATGCCCCGGCAAAGGACCAAAAATTAATTTTGATTCCACGAGGCTCTTTGGATGTGCAACAGAAATCTGTGTTGCACGGCGTTACCTCAATAAGACTACTACATCAAATTTCTGGCAGCTCGGCCAGGATTTGAAGTCGCCTCCAGGGGAGCCACAGGACTGCAATTCGCCTCGGAGACACCATATCCGAGCATAGCGCAGCCGCCACACCATTTTTGTCGAAACGAAACAAAGTAAGCAATGCAGCGCAAAGATGGTAGCACTATCTTAAGAAGTCATAAAACTATCACCTCACAGGAAAAAGAAAAAAGGTTGCAATGTACAATTTTGTTTGTTCCATATTTGAGGCAAGTGTTGGCAGAACAAAACAGACAACTTAGCTAACTGGAAACTTAGCCACATGGCAACTTGACCACATGCCCAAAAGCCTCGGTCTGGTACCAGAAGCAGGTCAACCAACCTTGGGCTTCACAAGCCGCTTCAAGGCGAGCCTTGTGCCCTGGAACGCCACATTTTGTGTATATTTGCAGGAGTTTCGCGATGGCAGTGGAGGCGACAGTGAAGAGGGAAGAACTGGAAGAGTTTAATTAGTAAAATGAGGAATGAGATATTTACATAAGCGGCGGGCCGTCCTGCTGGCTCCTTTTAGGAACAGCGGTAATGTGAAAGTCCGAGTGGCAATGTGCGAGGTGCAAGCCGCGAGCTGCAAGTCTCACATAGAGCCAAAATCCAGGTTACAGTTAGCCGGCATGTTCGAGCAACCCAAACAGTCCTGCGGCATTATGCCCTCTTTAAAGAAAGCATCGACCCGATGCTTGAAAATAATGCTATATGAAAATACATGAGGAACAATCTGCTTTCAACTTCTATCTGGCGTGGTACGGCTTGAGGCGGACGACATGAATCAATTCCGTGCACAGACAGTATCGCTGTGCTGTTTGGGTTTCGTCTGGCATAACCTTGTAGGTCAATTCTCCAAGATGGCCGAGGACCTTGTACGGACCGAAGCTCGCTACAAATGCATAACATCAGGTCTTCGGGTCCTCGGATCCCGAAGTTCTTGCCTCGTGAGATCCAGGACCAGGCGGGCGTATCTTGCTCTTGACGACGAGCTGTCCAGCATTGAGCAGATGCTTTTTCACCTTGTGTGTCCCACGTTGAGGTGTCTGACACGAGGGATCTGGTACACCCCTATGCCGGTGGCCTTCCAGGTAACTCTGACGTCTTTCAGCTGCATTCGGAAACCTTGGAGTCTGTAGAGCCGTCCAGCAATGTTGCAGTGCAATACGACTCGACACTTCATCCCGTTGCCGGAAGCCGGAGGGTGCGAAGCGATCCGACATTGCTTTGGAAAAGTGTTTGCCGAGTCAGTGCGGCCTGCTTAGTCATCTTCATAGCTCACGTGGAGCAAGCCATTCTGCATCTGTTCTCGTTGACAGCCGGAAACAGAATGACTGGGCTGTGTAGGCGGTTGAATAGACCTGTTGCAAAACGTACAGCGCCACGGCAGCGGGGAATTTTGGGAGCCCTCGGTACAGATCACGTGCTTTCTCAATGTGCCTCCACGATTGTGCGCGTGTCCTGGCAGCTACTGCCAGCAGCCGCTGCTGCCATCCGCCATCCCGCCCATCCACAGAGTCATACGTCGTTGGTGGCCTACCGTATCTCTGGCAGCGTAACAGGCATCGCGACAGGTGAACTTGTTTGAATACGTTATTCGTCGTAACTTACCTTCGCGTATTGAAGTGTCACCGAATCCATTTAGTTTGCACCGCAACCGTGGCAGGTTCTCGACCAGGTTCGACAAAGCGTTGGTGCAGCAGACGACAGAGCCGGTACAAAGGAGAGGGATGGGAAAGGGGCAGCCGTTGGCTCGTCACGCGCCCGACTCGGCTGCTCAAAAGTTGTTGCCGTGGTAACACATGGTCACATGGTCACGTGGTAGCAAGAGGAGGGGCTTACCGAGGACTCCCATTATTCGTCGGGCGGTGCGCGGGGGCTTTCGGGATTTTCGCAAAGGGTCTATTGATCCGGCACGTTACCTTTTTTACGACTATTAAGTAAATGGTTGACTTGCTTGAGCTACAGGCCATTGTCTGGATGCACCTGACATTATGCCAGTCGACAATAACGCCTTAACATGTTGCTCTGCTCGACTGTAAAAAGGTCCAGTGGAGGCAGTGGAAAGCCCTAGCAGGACGAGGAAGCATTGACGCTCACATACCTTTGTTTTAGTGCTTTCGATCGGTGAAGCGCCGTATTTGCACGAATATAACGCGAGTTTTTTTTCGGAACTACGTGCTGCAAAACGCACCTCGCGTTATATTCGGAATCGACTTCAGCCACGAGGCACGCGAGTCTGGAGAAAGCCATCCCTCCTGCTCAATGCAGGAGATCGGGTGGGAAAAGAAGTTGGAGTGTGGGAGGGAATCTATTAGCTATTGGGCCACGTGAAGGGGCGAAGAGAAAACTTAACCCTACATTTCATGATTTTCTGTATCACCACCCAAAAAATTGTGGACTTTACATAGCATACCAGGAAGCGTAAAACACGGCTATGCAACATAAATACAGTTTATTTCGCAACCATGGCATCAAAAACTGGTTTGTAGCACATATGCAACATCATGCACAGTGGCACTCAAGCGGTGTGAAAACTTTTAAAGCAGTTCTTGTCTCTATTGAAGCACAAGTGTACGCCACACTTCTCGCATTGCACGAACGTGAATCCCTGACATGTCGGCAGCTTGCATCGCTGACGTTTCGATTTCCATGTTGGTAAATGACCAACATTATCAAGGCGGACATCTCTGCAGGGAAGTGCCGCTGTGGAACCTTTCCTTTTTTTCGCTTCTATTTCTTGTTGCAAGTTGTTGCTTGGTCACGAACGTTTAGATTAGTGTAATGCTTGTAGAATGTTGTAGCCGACGATAATCAGTATGTTACGAGGCGTCCATAGCCCAATTTATTCCCAATCGGAACATTGCACCGCCAACATTATAACGCATCTAGAAAACTTTAAATGAGCGTACTAGAGGAACTGCCACTTTCTGTCCGGTCAGCATCCTACCAAATTGATCGCCTCACGACACGAGTGTTCAGCGGAAACTCGCAATCCTAATTTTCCTTCTTTGGAATTCTAGGTAAAGAAACGCGGAAACATGAGAGTACGTACCAGTCTGTGTTGTCGATACGGGCAGAGGACACGACGTCGCTGAGCTGCGACTGAGAATCCCGCGGCTCCCCATGATCGTCAGCGTGTTTGCGGTTCCTCGGACTCTTTGCTAGCGGTTCAAAGGTATTCGGGATGGCCTCGACATTTCCCGCCAGTGTGAGCACCGGGACTCGCCATTTTCACATTCGCTGGCTGGCCGGCTGAGCAGCAGGAAAAGTCCGACCGTGATGTGACGGCACTTTCATCCAATGGCAAAGTGCGGTGTGTCCGGCACTAGTTTTCTGGACACCCCCCCTGAATCTAAAGAAAAAAAAAAAGGAAAAGGAAAAATAAAATTTCTTTTTTTTCAGATTAATTAGAAAACACCACCCTCAGGTGTATTATATAGAGAAAGGGAAACATACATTACGGGTATGAGCATTTGGTTAATAGACGTCTGTAATTTAGCTAGTGGACTAAAAAAGAAACAGTTTGGCCGCCAGAAGCCGGAGGGGGAGGGGGGACAGGGCCGGACTAGGCCGGACGGGTATGGCCGGACCCGGATGAGACTTTCCTCCTTTCACCATATTGTTCGCGCTGCGCTCGCCAGCACGTGGTCACGCGGTCGCGAGCGGATGAGTTCTTGCTGCTCGCTGATGGCTCTAAAGAGAGAGCTTCACCGGAACTCCGCGCCTTCCCTATTGACGTCACAGCGCACGTGACTCGGAAGGTAGTAAAGGAGTTGAGAGGGGGGCCAAAAACCTCAATCTTTGTCCATTTTTAAAATAAAAACTAGGACATGCAGACAAAAGCGGTTTTTTGTTCTTTACTTCAGAAAGGTCGAGACACCAACTCCCACATTAGTTAAGCAAAGCACTGAAACTGTTGCACAGCTCCTTTAAGTTCAATCTTTTTACCTGCATTTACACGTCACATAAGAAATAAGTTGAACTTTTGTCATCCTTGGAAGATTCATAGCTTTAGGGAAGTGGAAAGGTTGACCTTACACTTCCTTGACGAGGAAAACTCCCCTAAAGCCTGAATCCACCCTGTTAGGCATGTTTATGTTTCTCATCCATGCAAGCGTACACCAGGGCTTTTGAGAAATAAGCAAACTTGAGAACTCGACGATGGGTAGACTAACTTGCACACCGTATTCACCCTGTGAAAACATCGGTCATGAATTGAGGCTCATTTCTTTTGCATATGGTTGATTTGTCACGAACGTTTAGATTAGTGTAATGCTTGTAGAATGTTGTAGCCGACGATAATCAGTATGTCACGAGGCGTCCATAGCCCAATTTATTCCCAATCGGAACATTGCACCGCCAACATTATAACGCATCTAGAAAACTTTAAATGAGCGTACTAGAGGAACTGCCACTTTCTGTCCGGTCAGCATCCTACCAAATTGATCGCCTCACGACACGAGTGTTCAGCGGAAACTCGCAATCCTAATTTTCCTTCTTTGGAATTCTAGGTATAGAAACGCGGAAACATGAGAGTACGTACCAGTCTGTGTTGTCGATACGGGCAGAGGACACGACGTCGCTGAGCTGCGACTGAGAATCCCGCGGCTCCCCATGATCGTCAGCGTCTTTGCGGTTCCTCGGACTCTTTGCTAGCGGTTCAAAGGTATTCGGGATGGCCTCAACATTTCCCGCCAGTGTGAGCACCGGGACTCGCCATTTTCACATTCGCTGGCTGGCCGGCTGAGCAGCAGGAAAAGTCCGACCGTGATGTGACGGCACTTTCATCCAATGGCAAAGTGCGGTGTGTCCGGCACTTTTTTTTTGGATTTGTCTTGCGTCTATGAATATTTTTGGGCTAAAGTTTTTTTTTTTTCGAGTTCACGAGGTACAACTACGTTGGAAGTCGCCTCTAACTCATATTTCTCGAGAACCTTCCCATCTTCCCTTTAAGGAAGAAAAAAAAGGAAACTGGGAGAGTTCACTCTGTCTGAATTGTTTTGATAGAAAGTAGGCTGTTTGGCTTGTGCTGTGTCTCGCGAGAATTGACACCTATCCCCCATGACAGTACAACCATTGATATCTCTTACCTCGCCAACCTGCGTCTGCTCGCAGTAGTGGCGTAACTAGATATGACGGCGCCCATGGCAAATGAAATTTCGCGCCCCTCATTTTGCGTCTGCGCCTCCCTGCTACGGTCGCGTAGCCCCGCTGCCATTTTTTTCCATCGGGCACATGTTGGGTGGACTCGGCTCGGCGCCCCCTCCCAAGTGGCGCCCGGGGCACTTGTACCCCCCTGCCCCCCCCACCCCCCTAGTTACGCCACTGGCTCGCAGTGCAGAATCTGTTGAGCGTAGCCAGATGAATGGAGTATGCCGGGTATTTAGCCGACAAGCCTGGCGAATCGCACCTTCCATCACCTTTCAAGTCCGCATGAGTACCCTTCACCTGCTCCAACAGCTCATTCTGGTGCTCCGTCCACACCTGTTAACAACAATGAGTGCACATTTTAAGAATATATGTTATAGTAACTGACATTTGCACTCTTCAACTTGCAATGATGGCCAAAGCTATACACAGTTTTGTGGTTCAGTAATCACCTTATCGACAGCTGGGATGAGGAATGCTTGTTGGTAGTTGAAGTAAGTGCAGAGCATGATCATTTAACGTTGAATCACTCCAGGGCCCGTTTACTCGAAGCTGGTTACCTCACACCGCGGTTAGAAGTTAACCGGATTTCCCTATGAGGGGGAATTTTAGGTCATGTGACCTGCAGAGTTGGTATGCCGCAGTAAAATAGTACCTAGCATCAGACAATATGGTTGCTACGGCTGCTCGTCATGCTTGGGAGCATTTATTTTTACAAAGATGCGTCATTTTCGTGCCACGAAAAGGACATTTCAACACAGAGTCCACAGTCTGAGTCGACGGCAGCTCGCCCATTGCCCGACGGCAAGCCTGCTGTGGGAGCAGGGTTACACTCTAAAAAAAAGGGTGTCATGGGGTACACCCATAGGGGGTGTAAGTGCTTGTCACATATACTACACCCTTTGGGGGAACACTTGCACACCCCAAATATGGGAGTATGTGTACACCCGTTGGTGTGGTGCACATGTACACCTTTTTCTACAGAAATCTCACACGAAGGGAACACAGGTGCACCCCATTCAATGGTGTACGGCTACACCTCTTTCTACACCCAATGAAATGAAAGGGAACACAGATGCACTCCGTTTGAAGGTGTACCATTGCACCGCTTCATAAACCCGCCTCACTCAAAGGGAACACAGATGCACCCCGCTCAAAAGTGTACCATTACTCGCCTTTCTACACCTACTGCTCTCAAAGGGAACACAGGAGCTCCCCGTTCAGTAGTGTACTATTCACCTCTTTCTACACCCACTGAATTCGAAGAGAACACAGATGCACCCGATTCAAAGGTGCATGGTCACACCACTTTATGTACCCGCTTCATAACTAACTTCATAAACCTATTTAAGACATCAAGGAAACCCTTAAAAAATGTATGCGCCCCGGTGATTCTAAAAAGGCAGGTAAACGGACACACGGGATTGTTTTCAAATCTCATGGAAGTTTATTAGACAGCTTATTCCGTAAACAATTACAGACTCGCAAGCAATCCGTGATATGTGAAGAGGTACAAAGAAGCTGTTACACAACTGAGAAGATTGCTAAGCAAACAAGAAACGGAAGTGAGTCTTAGGTAGTGCCTGTTCTCCAAGCAGCCGGCAGAATTATTTCCACGAAATTCCACCGGCAGTCGCCATTCATTCATCGAACGTTTCATCGACAGCTGTACCCGCGAAGTGACGTGTACGGGAAGGACAGGTTGGTTAACATTTTCGTAATGAGTCGCCGCAGACTGTCGCCACGAAGCGGCGTGAACGGGTGTGCTGAGTCGGTGAGCACGCGGCTCAGAAATACACGCGCGACAAAATGTCCCTACAGCGTGCATTTCGCGTAACGAGTGACGATGAAATGTTAGATGATGAAACGTGCATCAACGAAAACGTGTTTTCACAGAACGCCAGGAGAATAAGAAAGTCAGTATTCTACCTGCAGTTGTCACATGATTGAAGTCAGCTAATGGCAGGCGACTGCCGATAGAATTTCGTGGAAATTATTCTCCCGGCTGCTAGAAAAGAGACACTGCCTAATTCTAGAGGTAATCCCGAACGGAATGGTCAATTGTTGCAAAGGAGTAGGTTGCAGAGCACTTGCGATGAAAATGCCGGACTCAAAATATGTAATCCGAAATATATGTCGACACAACACAAACACAAAAACGAAAGGAAAGGGGTCCGTGAAGATTCAACACGATGTGGCATAAGCAGTAATT
This sequence comes from Ixodes persulcatus, assembly GCA_013358835.2. Taxonomy (NCBI): domain Eukaryota; kingdom Metazoa; phylum Arthropoda; class Arachnida; order Ixodida; family Ixodidae; genus Ixodes; species Ixodes persulcatus. The sequence continues at coordinate 121,241 of JABSTQ010010675.1, forward strand.
TGCCGAACCGAACACTAAACGCATCACATGAATTCCTAGGGCTTTTTTGAAGAAATCGCTTGTTGCCGATATAAGCGTAGGACTTTTCAAACACTGGAAGCCTTGGTGCACTCGAATACGTTGTCGCGGACGAAATATACGGCGGTCCCGCTGGTCGCTGCACAGCACACAAGAAACTAGGCCGAGAAGCAGACATTCCGAGATCGGGAAAAGCTACTAGGTCATCCGTGAAACCTTTACTACATGATCACGCTCCTGCCGTCACCCGCGCCCAGACAGCGGAGTCGAGGAATGAAAAAGCCTCCGGTTCATTGGTCCGGCAACTGTGCACCTTCTTTCATGCTTTCAGCTTAGGGAGAGAAAGAAAAGGAAAATAGCAGCTCCTTCAAGGCCAAAAGGGGGGCGCCCTCGCAAGGGCTTATCTTCAGGGGCAACCCAACAATGAACACGAGAGGCTTTGTCACTTATATCCTCTTGAAAGTTCGACCCAAAGTTAATAGTGCAGTGGATGCGATCCGTGGCCGTGGCCTTCAGGCAGGTGTCGTGCTCTGCCTTATCTCTAGCTTGGAGACTGTAGTCACGTGATCCTACCCGGAGACCCGTTTGGCCTAGAACAAGCATAGTGTCCACTCTACTGTCAATACCGAGTGTACAGGATAGCTCCATACTTCCTAAGAAACTGCCCAACCCAAAAAGTGACCCTCAAGAGGGAATCCAAGCACAAGCTGATCGGGGCGCGTGGCTAGCGTGAGGGTGCACTGATACACCTAGAGGCTTTTAAGGGAGAGGAGGATGCTCATTGTCAGTGTACAAGTACACTGGCTGGGTAAAGCAGGGTGCATCTTTCAGGAAAAGGGTGCATGTGCGCCCGATGCACCCGACTACACCCTTTTTTTTTCTTAGAGTGTACGCTTGACTGGTCACGTCAAGTTCGAGTAAGATCACAGATCGCCCTTTGAAGTGTACTTGTTTCAATGAATGCTACAGTCAGCGGGACCTTCAAAATATATTACCTAGGTGAGTAGCCGCAATGTTTCACAAGAAAGTTATGAGATCATACCGCTATCAAAATGTTATGTCAGCAGATCTTGCGTTGTATTCCATAGAGATCATACATACTGACTCTAGAGGAAAAGGTCCGCCATTTTCCCATGCATTCTGGCTGCCGCAAGCGGCGGAGCATGCAGGCAGACCGTCGGGGTCCCACACATGGTTACCAACTGCCTTCGATTTCACGAATATAATTATATCATCATAGCAGTTTCATGAACTTCAACAATCCACGAACTTACCGGTGGAAAGATATTCGCGTTCCTTTCGAAGCTTCCTTTTTGCATAGCGCGCAGATGTACGGCCTCCCGTCAACACTAAACTAAACCAGATAACCGGCTTCGCGGGTGGCCGCGCCCGAGGAATACGAAACCGCGCAACCACCAGATTTCCGAGATTTCGATAGAAGGAAAGTTAATGCAGCGTAATGAGTATACTGCTTTTTATAAGCGTTAGGATAGCTCAGAATTTGGTTTACAACATTAAATTATCACTGTTTATATTGCTGATAGTTTTCAGTCTTCGCGATTACCATTGCGACTTTTGTCCTTGAGCTGGCAACATTGGTTTTTTTCTCTCGTGTTCTGTCGCTCTCTTTCGCGATCTTTCACTCGGGACCCAGGATGTCGGCGCATGGGATTTGGCACTCCTCCTCACCCACCTTTACCCCCCTGGTTGTATTCAACGTCCAGCTTTCTTTCTTTTTTTTTCTTCTTTTTTTCCTCTATCAAAATTACCTTGAGCTGCAATCGCATGGTAGAGAAACAAGTCACTCTCCGAAAAACTGCCTCTAATCGCGGCGTCTGGTTTGTAATACAGTTCGCCGTGTATTGTATTTGCTGCGCATCCACAACAACGACGACCCCCTTGCAGCGGGAGACGGTTCAACAAAGACAAGATGTAAACTAAAAGCTTTCCTCAGAAACAAAGATCTGTTACCTCAATAGAAGCTGCCGTCAATGACAATTGGAGCCATGCCTCATAAGAAACAGATGCCCGCACGGCATCCGGTCGAACTTCGGTACTGTCGTCTGCAAACTTGTACAACTAAGAAATAAACAAAGCTTCTATTATGAAAGAAGTGTCCATGTTTTCTCTTGCGCTTGTCTTTCTTCAATTTATGTTGTTTTCGGATAACTAGATGTCTTGTTAGGATTATAAAGAGAGACATAATTACATAGCAGACCATCAGAACCAATCTGAAATCAAAAATGAGTCAGGCGACATCAAGCATCACCATGAAACGGCAGAGGAACTGGACATTGGATGAACAATTACAACTAATTCGGGCAGTGGGGGAGCGAAAATATCAAATTATGGGGAAGTTCAGCCCTACGATCACGACCCAAGCAAAAAGCACCACCACTTTGTCGGTGTCCAAAAATTTGGCTAGAAATTTGAAGAAAAAGCTTCTTGCGTTTACAATATTATGACCATATACACAAATAAACCGCCATTCACTCTGCCTCAAAGAAAAGTCGCATAAAATGAGACGCCCTTCCTGGTCAACGAATAAGGAAACAGATGGATAACCAAGCGATTTACGCAGAAAAAAAACAACCAGCAGAAAGGCCCACTGCATGACTCACACAAACTTCAAAGTCGTCTCGAAAGGGTTCTAAAGCTTCTGCAATGTCCTCATCTGATGATAATTTTGTTTCCTGTACAGCGGCTATATCAACATGCTCGTAATTCAAGAGCCTTAAGAGTTGGTGCTGTTTCCGTTTAGACCAGAGGCCTCTTACATTTAGGGTGATAAAATGTAAAGGAAGGGCGGGGTCTCCCATAGGATTGCTTTTAGGGGATTGGAAGTCACCGCTCTGGTTGTTATCGAGTGGTTTATGTCTACTTTGTTTGGAATATGGCTTAGGCCTAAAGCCTAGCTGTTTTCGGTCCTTCGTAACCCGCGTAAACGGCTCGTCATCAACTGGCACAGGGTCAATCTGATCGCCAAGTCCTGTGGCGACCTCTGGCTTCGGTGCTTCTGCCTCTTTCTCACTAGCCGTTGGAATCACCTCAGCGGGGGCAGCGGTGTCTTCTGCGTCTGATGGTGCATCCTCCTCGACGATCGTTGTCGTCGATGAGGCGTCATCGTCATCACCGGGGTCGACGGGCGGAGGCATTGGCTCGGGGAGGATTCCAGGGTCATTTTTCTTGACACCGAAGGCTGTCTCTGTTGCAGGCGAGTTGTCCTTGATGTGTGTCAAGAAGGTTTCAGCAGAGGAAGTGTGGCCTGAAGCGTCAACGACCTCGGAGATGTCCATCAGGAGCTCCGAGTGTTCTTCCGCGTCACGGGACACTTCCCACGAAGCTTGGTCGCGTACGTCGTGCCGCAAGCATCAGCGATGTGTCTGTAGATACCACATTTGAAGCAGCTCACAGAGTTGAGACGTGTTGGGCATAAAGGGTGACGACGGCGAGCCTTCAGAGGGCGCCACCTGCGGCCAGCACAGGGGGGGGCCGCCTTAGCTCCTCCCACTCCAGCCATGTTGAGGCCAAAAGAGTGGCGCGGCCGGGCTGGGGGCGGCAGCTGGCATGTAGACGCATCCGATAGGCTGTCCTCTGGGTTGTCCGAAAGCGGGGAAGCTCGAGTCACCCGCCGCAACGCGTCCACTGCCACGGGAGACGCTCTGGCTGCGATGGGCGACGCTGCGACTGTGGCGGACGACGCGTTGCACATCGAAGTAAAGGGGCGAGCCTCAGCTTTGGAGCCGTCTCCTAGGGGTGACATTGGCGAGAGGTTTTGCATGCACTCTTGAAGAAAAATAAAACCATTCCATAGAAAGTACTTTTCTGTTTACATTAGTAAAGCCTAGTGTGCAGTGCGTGCATCATCAAACAGTGAAGGGTAACAAGTTAGCAATTCACCACTTGAACATGCTTGTCCCAAATGTTAGTTATTCAAGCTGATACCAGTTGGTGCTCCCTCCTGACCATCATCGCTGACATCCAAATCACATTACAGCCTACAAGAGGCATTGGTTGTTGAACTGCGTTAGCATGAACACTCGATAACCACTTGCTCATAATTCGCACGGCTTATAGTAATGAATTCCTGTACCGCTTTTGAGCAAATAGCTTACCGTGTTACATGTCAACAAAATGTTACGAATATGCACCAACGTTTTGCCTCAAGTTCATCCAACTTTATCAATACAGCAACTGACACTTCAGGCAACTCTAAACAATTGGTTCATTACAGTAAGCTGATGCAAATTTTCAAAGCTATTGATTATCACTGAGAACCTATTCTGTCGTCATCCCACGTGCCCAAAAAATGCACTAGCTACCTTTAACATTACATAAAATAATTAACCAGACGCACAAAATATGCAAACATACAAAACAAGCACAATTTGAACCTTTAGAAAGAAAAAGACACAAACACAAAATGGTGGGTGCAGCAGACAATTCTTTGCAGTGACAGAAAAATGGAGGTGAATTAACATAGCAGATATGGTGGCACCCATGCAAAGCTGCTGTAAAGCATCTACATCTATAAAAAGCTTTGCAAAATAAACAACTTCCAATCAAGCCACCCCACTTGCAGGCAAGCCACGCTGCCACTACTGAGCAATAATAAAGCTGTGCAGGTTAGCCAGGCAGCTACATACCCGCACAAGCTCCGTTGCCAGGGGCCTTTTGTGTGCTGGCAGCTTTCGCAGCACTCTGTAAATATTTACACGTTGGATGGCCCGCTCGACATGCACCCTGCAGGAAGTGATCTTCTTGCAGTAAGGCACTTCATCTGGTGTAAACTTCCGGTTCCCTCGCAAAGACGGTGGAATATTTAAGGAGGTCCCGCCTGGCATGATGTTGAAGATTGTACAGCCTTTGTCTGCTAGGATCAGGTCTCCTGTGGTCAACTGGTCAAGTATGCCGCAGTCCTTCACCACCTCCCTGTCACTAGTGGAGCCAAGGTAGCAGCCACTCGTGTAGATTATCGCCCCGTTCGGGGCGACTGCTACAAGGAACTTGACTGTGTTTCTCGACTTATAGTTCGAAAAGGTTACAATTTAAGATACAATACTGCCCCTTGGGATTTCAATTTCAATCTCTGAGCAATCGATGCTTGCCCGACAGTTGGAAAAGTCCCTGAAGGACTTTGGCATCTCTGATGCTGAGTACGAGCCTCTGGGAAAATTCTTTTCTATAATGCTCTCAAACAATACTTCGTAGAGGACGTGCAGAAATGTCATGAAGACATTCTGCACAGTCATGCGGCTGACACCGAACCAGACGGCAAGGTCGTCGTCCGGAACCCCGAGCTTCAGCTTGGTTAAGCATAGCAGCAGCTGGTTGGCACGTGTCAGCCTAAACACGTTTGTGCCACTGTAATAGTTCAGCTCAAAACGGTCAATTAGGTCAACAAGCGCTGTGAAACTCGATGGTGAAATGCCGGTGTATATTTGTAGCATCCTACCGTTTAGATTCTTTACAGAAAACACTCTGACCTCCAGTGTTCTCACCCTTGCAGTGAGCTCCAGAATTTGAGATGCCATGTCACCTGAAAAATAATGCAGGATCATTAAACACTGTTTTATTATATTTGTGAGCACAAGCAAACTGGCCATGTGTGTGAGCCTAGAACTGAAAGCTCCACTCGCTTGCAACTGTACAAGTTTTCAGCTGAATAATCATAGTAGAAAGGCTAGGTCTCCACGGTGCATTACTAATTTAACTCTTTATAAAATTAATATACTCCAAGCATGTTGAATATTACATATTTCTTCTTCAGTGAAGATCTTATAGTCTGCATTGCACAGTGAAATTGGCCTGTAATTCTCTACTTTTTTAAGCAGTTTGTTGTTTTTTGTTTTAGGTATTAGAACGGTGTGACAGTCATAAAAGGAAGGTGGGAGCATCTTGCAATAGTAAAAGTCGTGGGTATAATAGCACTGGGCATAATTCTTCTTTAAATTTTTTTATAAAATTCACCACCGAGGCCATCGGGTCCTGGTGTTTTGCCGGTCTTAAGTGATTCAATAGCGGCTGTAACTTCGCCTAATGTTATTCATGACTCCAGCAAAATAGACGCCACCAAGCGGGAAAACTGGGAACCAGCCGGAACAGGTCGCTTTGTGCCCCTCCGTGTCTCTGGTGGCTTTCGCAGACACGTGTTCTTGGCGCGGTGGCGAACAATGTAATTTGGTGAAGGTCCGAAAATTTCTTAAGTTAGCTTGAATGTTCATTAGTTTGGTGAAGCCTCAGTAGATTGTTTCCTTCCATCACGTGTTTGAAAACCCGTTTACTCCACAACACGGTCGCGTGCTTTCGATTTCTTGGATGGGGAGGAATCGCGGAAAAACGTTCCGATTTCTTGTCTGTCTTGAATCACATTCAAAGTGACGGCTACTTGGTAACTGATGTGTGGTTTCTTTATAAGGATGTAGAACAGTGGACTGAGGATGACAGACGAGGTGTTTCGCTGGAAGAAACACCAATGTTGCAGTCAAGTGAATGGGAAGGTTCGATAACTGCTTTTCTTGAGCTTGGTTGTGTTCGATTAGCTTCTAGTTTGAGCCACCCACGCCGGTCGGTGCGTTGGCTATTCATCTTGGCTGCTTTTCGCCGAAAAAGCCTCTGGACCACACCGAAGGAGTTGGGCTGATTTCGCAATTAATGGACCTTTTCCGAGAAGCGTTCTGCGCACGCGCGAGCACTCGATGCCAAGCGGCGGAAGTCGGCACTAGAAATCGAGGAAATTCGGAAGGAGGCTGTGGATCAGCGAGTAGAACACGTAATTGCAACATATATATAATTGTGTTACACAAAAAAAGAAAGTGGACGGAAAGAAAAACATGACGTTTGGGTGGACGCCACAGATCCTCCTCTTTAGAGTCGCGTTGGGCACGCGCCGCTGCTCGGAGAGCGAAGAAACTGGTAGCGTAGCTCCCATTATCGATTGGTAGCGCAGGTAGGTCACTTCCTCGATTTTTAGTTCGTGCAGCCACCGCCTGGTGCCGTCGGTATATGAAAAAGGTCCATTGATTCCGGAAAACCTGCTCGCTGCATACAATTAATGAGGGAAATTGTCTGCTTTCAAAAGGTGGGGGACGCGTCTCGCAAAGACAGAAGCTGTCACAGCATTATGATCTACCGCGCCTCCAATATTTATATTATACCTCCGTCGAAGCCAGTCCCCTGATGCCTTGAAAATTGCTTGATTGGCAGGAAGGTGCTTTTCCACTTCTTTTAGCAAAGTCACTGAGAAAATCTTGGCAGCGTTGCTTGAGCCCTTGCACGGCAGCTTCACTGAGGTTGGACTCCTGGTGCTTGCAGCAACGAAGTAGTTCACTGGTAAACTGAGCTCCAAAGTCTGTCATTCCCAAGGAAAGCCTATGCCCTTGCCTGTTGAAGATTCTTGACTTCAGCGCTTGGTGAAGCACGTCGAGCTCTTTGAACATCTTGTCTGGATCAATGTTCACTGAACTGGAAGAGGCATTGATCTTCTCAAATTCAAGGACGACGGGAGACAGAAATACGAAATAAAGGTAATTCACGTCATTCATGGAGCATGTCATGGATCAATCGAGCCTTGTACCTCACTTCTTGAGATCTTTCTTGCATGGCTAACTTAAAGTAAGCCTTCAGCTCGTTCCAATGCTCAAGAAATCTCTTGAGACACTGCCCTCGAACAAGCCATCGTGTGCCAGACAACTTCAAAAATGGCATGTTGCAATTCTTCTTGGCACTTCTTGCTTCCACTTCTGTTCTTTCAGGTCTTCAAAAAGTTCTTTGTAAGCATGGCGTCGGAGTGTACTGTTTGAAACCATCCTGGGATTTCAGTCAGCAGGTAGCCTAGACTAGAAGGCAAGGTTTCGAAGGCCTTTTGCACACAGAGGGCCAGGAATGGCAGACACACTTGTTCAGGATGCAATTATGGGACTCTTCCTTTCATTCGTGACCACACGCTGTTGTGTTCGCCAAACCATTACAGCAGCTCTGTCACAGGCAATGCCAACACAATCCGAAAGGCACATCCCATACTCAAAAAGGCAACCCCTGACAATCTGGAAAAGTGCCTCACCAGTAGCATGAACAACTGGATAAAGCCCTAAGAAGGGAGTTACAACTTCGCCAGATTTCTCGCTGAAATACCGAGTGCATATTGCAAGCAACTTGTCAACTGTTACGTCCGTGGTCTCATCCAGCATCAGAGAGAACTTCTTGCCTTTGATATCAGTCATCACTTCGTCTCGAAGAGAGGGGGACAAGACAGGGTTGATCAAAGCAGTGCACTTGGTTCGATGAAGACGCAGGTGTTCAAGAGTGCTGCCTTTACCATTCTTTTTTATCACTTCCCCTAGATGGTCAATGGCCAAGGTAGGGCAGTGGCAGCATGTTGCGAGAGCTAACTCTAACTCTACACGTTTCAGATCATCTGACAGGCCTGGCTTCTTCTTTGGGAAATTCAGCGTCTTAGACACTGATGCAGACTTGAAAACTTCTTTGTGCTGAGCTTCCTGTGCATGTTTGGCCAGTGTCCCGCGGTGTGGTTGCAGTGATTTTCGGCATAACTTGCAGAACGGAAGCTTCATACCCTGTGACGTCACACTGGTCAACCATGTAAATTCTTTTTCCCAGGATTCGAGGTACTTCCTGTTGTCGTCGTAGGACTTTCGGGCTCTTTTCACTGTCTTGGCACGTTCTGGATCACATCTTCCTCGGAAATCGTCAAATCCTTTTGAAACTTGCTTTGGTTGCTCATAGCTACAGTGTGAAGCGGTTGAGCCTGAAAAAGAACCAGGGCATTGGGGGCAATCTAGACAAACCTTGCGAATTGAAATCCAAACAAAAAGACACAGGATAACCGACAACGTTCTCATTTGGTTCGACTAAAACTATCGCTGAAAAAATAGCTTGATAACTTACCAAATTGCGATGCGATTTGCCTCCGAAATTCCGTGTAGATCATAAGGTCACCGGTTTTCACGGAGGCTAAACGTTGTTAATTACACCTGCAATCCGGAGCACGATACCACGATACCGGAAAAGCCAGCGGACGATGGCAAAACCGCGGATGCCGCGGATACGGAACCACGTGGGTACAGAATCGCAGCACGAATAAAACCTAGCGGATGTAGCTGCAGCAGTGCAGCAGCAACAAGGCAAGTAGATGGTGGATGTATAAACACAATATGGCGCAGCTCTTACGATCACGCGGCCGCTGGCGTCACCTAGTGCTAAACTTTCGGATCAGCAGTGCCGGCAGGTGATTTCGGCATGGAGTGGATTTGCCCAAGACGTTTTTCCCCAGAAATCACCAGATTTTGTCTGGTGTAGGGTTCGCTGATCTGGACACCAGGAGCTCTAAAATTTCATCAGATTTTCGAAATCTGGTGGCGAATTTCACCAGATGGCAACGCTGCGAAGGAGTTGGGCTGATTTCGCAATTAATTGATTCCGGAAAACCTGCTCGCTGCATACAATTAATGAGGGAAATTGTCTGCTTTCAAAAGGTGGGGGACGCATCTCGCAAAGACAGAAGCTGTCATAGCATTATGATCTACCGCGCCTCCAATATTTATATTATACCTCCATCGAAGCCAGCAGCAATATACGTCTACATTGCTCAGGTTGACCGGCCATAAAAAATACTAATTTTCTCTGTTCAGGATTCGAAGTCAAGTTCAATGCAGAGAGGTTCTGCGTGAATCTCCGATGAAGGCTCTTTTGGTCCCTCGCAACAGCGCATGGGTTGCGTTTACGAGCCAGAAGCTCGAGTCAAGTTTGAGGAAGAGCGCTGCGTCAAGGTCCACCAGTTCGGGCTTGTTGTGATGCCCGAAGATCCCTGGCTGGGGTGTTCTCCCGATGGACCCTTCCGGTACGTATTAAGCTGGAACCTCCTGAATAGCGTCAGAATAGCAAGCGGGCGGTTCGCTGTGCCTTTTTTTCCGGTTAGCTTAGCAAAGGGCAAAAGTTACGACCCTTGTGAGCCAATAAGAGCGGTCCACTCAGCAGCTCGTCACAAGAGGCACACCCTGAGGGTGCATTGCCACATGCCTCATTGTAGTGCTCCGTTAGGCTTATTGCTCCACCAAGATCATCAGCTTAAGGCAGTCACATCCTATCTACACGCGTATCCAAATCTGCCTGTATGTCCTCCAACTGGAACAGTGCGAGCTGTTCATCTATTTCTCTGTAGACCGGAAGACGTTCCACATTAAGTGTGACGAGGCATTTCTCTCTGATGCAATCCCATCGCTTAGATTATTTATTTCACCTTTTTCATACAGGAACTCGCTGCACTTTACGAAAAAAAGCAACCTACACAAATAACGTAAAAATGTGCATGGCAAAAAACTAAGATGGATTAAAACTTGAGTTTTGGGAGAGTTGGTTTCTTGATCTAAAAGGTTAAGAAGCGCAAACAAAACAAGGACAAGGAAGGCCAAAGACGACTGGACGGGCGCTAACTCATAACTGATTTTATTAGAAATTCATCGCAGCTTATATACACAAATTTCCTTGCCCGACTTGCATCGCAACGATTCGCCACTCCTACATGTAGCCATACAAAAAAGAAACTTCATCTGATGTAGAAAACGAGAAGGTGCGCTAATGCACTTGTCATCCTCTTGTTCATATAAAAGGCCTCAATAATCTCTCTTGCGCGTTAGCACGCCTTCTCTTTTTCCCATCGGAATGAGGTTCTGTTTTGTATGGCTCCTGTAGGAGTGGCGAATTGTTGCGATGCAGTCGGGCAAGGGAATTTGTGTATATAAGCTGCGATGAATTTCTAATAAAATCAGTTATGGTAGCGCCCATCCAGTCGTCTTGTGCCTTCCTTGTCCTCGTTTTTTTTTGCGCTTCTTAACCTTTAAAAACTGAGAATTGCAATATACTGTACAGGAGCCTAAATAAAAATCAAAACACTAATTTGTTTCTGAATCATTATTGCACAAAGGCAGTACTAAGGATTGCAAAGTGATCCTGAGTGTTGATACAGCAATGAGTGGCCACTCCTGTAAACTGAAAAAAAAATCTTGTATCCTACTGTTCTCCAGAGGCTGGGAGAGAATGCATCTTGAAGGAAACACCACGAACTGAGAGTCAATTTCTTCTTTTGAGATCGACCCAAGTGCCTAAATGCTTTTTTTTTTAGCCATGGACAGATCGCTGAGGCTCGAACTTTTGCTCTTTGCCAAGTCATGCAGCTTAGGCAGAGGCTACTGCTCCTTACTGTGGCTTAAATATCCCTGGCCTTAGGTCTGTTAGGACACATAAAATGTGCGGAACATTGTCCAATTGTGGGATCATGTGGTGCAAAATGTGTTGCGTGATGTTGTAGATCTTGACCCTTTGAATTACTCTATGTGTATTCTGACAGAGGCAGTATCGTATGTTGAGTCAACCTCTACCTCGGTAAACTGTGCACCCAATGCAAACGGTGGCATCACCAATGTGGCTCTTTGGGTGCCGACGCCAGTCACTATCCCTGGGAAACCTTTGTCAGCGAGGACAACATCGTTCAGCTGCAGTTTGAGCAGAAATCCTGATTCTACTGTGATGGCAGTATCGCTTTTACGTCCTCCAAATCCATCAGAAATGAAGCGTCACCAGCCCGCTGGGTGCAATTCCGATTAAATACTTAGCAGTGAAGCATCCCTTGTACTGCGAGTACCACAGATTTTGCTTTTTGACGGAGGGGGGGGGCATTTCAACTCTCATCTCTGTGCAGTCGATAATAACCCTCCAAAGAGGGTAGTTCACCTTAAAGCTCAATGGCCTGAATGGCGGCCCTGCTCGGCCACCAAATCCAGTCCTTTGTCCTGGCACAGAAAGTTTCTAGTGTTCGCGTAAACATTCGTGCGGCAGTCCTGCGGTCCACAGTGAACAGAACCCCCAAACATGAAAACAGCGCATTCTGTTTGAGCTTAATTAAAAACAGCAAAAGCCGATTCTCGGCCGAGAGCTCATTCTGCCTCCTTAGGACATCTGGAAGCAAGCTCAGCAGGAGAGCAAATAGCGAGAAAGATGGGGCACTAACGCTTTCCAGCCTCGCCTCATCATCCCGGACCGAGTTGTAGCCCATGAAACAGGGCTCTTTGTAGGCTGGTCCCACTTCCTTGTCCACGACTGCTGGTTTGTCCGGCCCACTTCCTTGGTCCACTACCGCCTTGTGGCTGACAAAGGTTGCAGCCTCATTTCCCACGGTGCAAAAAAAGAACATTTTGCAGTGAGAAATCTGTCCCTTCGTCATTGGTCATGGTGCAAGCCTGCAATAATATAAAATATTTTGCATCGAATCAAACAGTTCATTTTTATGTAATATTTGTCGGCTTCCCAGTCGCGTATAAAAATTCTAGATTTGTTGATCTTCATATCCAATTGCATTAGAGAGAAAAATAATATTTTAGAGGGCTAATTTATCAAAAGCATCTGGCATGCCGCAGCGCAACATTACGAAATAATTCAGCACTGTACAAGATGTCTAATGTACAAAGAAATAATGCACAAAGATGTTCCTTGAACGTTTGACAACAAAGAAAAGTTAAAGGCCAACCTATAGCACCATTTTTTGCCTGGGACCCAAATATTCAGTCTCGTCCTCTTTGTTCCTTCAATCTTCGTTTTAATCCTCATTTCCCGAAAAGATTTCTGAGCTACTGCAATGCCTCCTGCCATACGATGCTGAATCTTTTCTGCCAATTAAGGGAAGTGGAAGGGAGAAACACATCTGTTAACCATTTGAGGCGGCTGCCGTCGATGCTATCAAAGTGCCTGCAATCTGGCTGACGCTGATGGATGTGTTGCTTACAGTTGTTTCTGTAGCTCATTAGGAACCATGCATAAATATGCTCCTTGAAAGTTACTGTTGGGTATACAAGCCCAAAACTCAGTTCACACAAGAACCCGGCATCTTCCAGGAACTCCAGGGCAGCTGTAACAGATGGTCCAAAGATTTGTACAGCCGTGCCCACATTCATTTTCTCCAAGTTATTTGGATATAGGTGCTTTTGGGTCAGGGTCCAGGCAGGTTTGACAGATTATCATTTTTGTATTTCCTGGATATTTTTTTCATAGGAAGACGAAATCTCCTCAGATGGATCTCTGTACAAAAACTGAGCGAACATTCTTGAGAATGTGGCAATAATCAAAGCTTGGGAACAGTGGCCTATAGGGCTCCACTGGGTGCTGTATCACAGGTGCTAACTGACCTCCACAGAGGTGCTTCATTGTCAGTACATTTACCTTCTGGTTATCTGTAACTAGACAAATCACTTTGGAACCTAGGCTTTCCACTTGTCTAATGGTGTAAAGTATGGTCTTCAGCTGATCTTCTGCAAACAAAAGTTTGCCAAAGAAATATGCTACAGGAAACTACAAAAATATGCTACAGGAAACTTGTAAGTTACAGAAAGCCCGTTTAGCAAGCAGCAAAGCAGCAGTTTCCTAGTGGCTCTTTGTTTGATTTACTTCCACCCGTCTGTTCTTTAAGATGTGCTTCGCCATAGTCAACTTAACCAACGAAAATGTCACGTTGTCGGTTGTCGTAGAGCCGCTGTTGAATCTTCATCTTGTCAACGACGAGAGAACACATTCTTGATTGCGGTGAGGGTAGGTTTTATCTTTTTTGTCATTTTTCCAATAAATCTGAAAACCCAACTTGTCTTCCACATGGCCCAATGTAGTTTTGAATTTAATTGAATTAAATTTATTTCCGCCACATTGTGCAGAGGACACTGGACAAAAAGCCTCCATGAGGACACTTGACAGGGCCGGTGCCCTTGTAGGTACATGACAATGTTTATACATAAAAGTAAAAGGAAACATCAATATCTATTTAAACAAAATAAGCATACAGTGATTTTTTTGTTACACTATGAATATCAACACCATCTGTAATGAACCTGTTCAGCAGTTTAGGCAGGTTATGAACAAGGAATTGTAATGCACAATTGGTGCGAAAATGAGGAACATTCCAGAACTCTTTGCGACGGATATTGATGACGAATTCGCGTTTGAGTAGATTTGATCGAACGGATAAAAATGCAATCAACTATACATATGAAAATAAATATGAAGACAACAAACGATAGTCATAGACAAGACTTTCAGAACATTATTGTTTGAAAAAAAAAATGGTTCGGCTCGAGTATCATAGGGAATATTCGCAATAAAACGCAGCATCTTTTTTTGTAGAGTCATTAGTCTACTGCTATTTGTTCTAGTGGTGGTGCCCCATTTTAGGTGGCAATAATTAATTTGCAAACTGAACAAAGTAGGATAAACTTGTGTTTTAACATTCATAGGGAAAAGAGACCGAGAGTGACCGATAATACCAACCACTTTTGCCATACATTTTAGCGCTCAAGAACAAGGACAAAAAGACGAGAATCAGACACCACAGTGAGTGCACTGTGGTGTCTGATTCTCGTCTTTCTGTCCTTGTTTTTGAGTGCTAAAATGTATTCCAAGTTTCAAAACCAACTAGCCCAACAATCTACTCTACTTTCGCCAGTTTGTGCTCTAAGTATTCTATGTGATGATCCCACTCCATAAATTCTGAAAAAATTACACCTAGCGTTTTATGATAGCTTACTACAGTGCAGTCCACTTATAACGATACCACTTATAACGATATATCGGTTATAACGATCGATTTTATAGAAGCATCAATTTTTGCATTGGTTCTATGTAAAAATAAACCATATATAGCGATGCATTTTTCCCGGCATATCGGATATAACGATCAATAAATGATAGCGTAGAATGTGTTTACTACGAAAGTTCAACAGAAAATGAGATAAAAATTGTGAAATTCCGCGAAGAAACGGCAGAGATCGGCGGACGCGATCATCGCCGATGGGCCCCGACCGAATACTCCGTGAGTAGGCGCTGCGCGCGGCCTTAAAACCTTGGCGCTATCATCATCATCATACTCGTAACTCGTCCCCGCCCTCCTCTTCCCCGCGTCTCTGGCGTGAAAGATGGCTCCGTCGAAGCGAAAAGCTATCTCCTTCGAGAAGAAAAAGCAAATCCTACGTGACTGGCGGCAAGGATTCAAGGTCGGAAGTCTCGTCCGGAAGTATGAGCTCTCTCAGTCGACGATACCGACCATCCTGAAATCCGGGGACGTCGTAATGAAGAAGGCTGGAACAAGCGGCTTTGACGACCAGCGGAAAAGGCTTAGGGAAGCCTTGTACGAGGATGTCGAGGAGGCCCTGTACCAGTGGTTCCTTACGATCCGAAACGAGAACATGCCCATCAGTGGACCAATCCTTGCCGCAAAAGCAAAAAAGTTTGCGTTCCTTCTCGGACGCGGGGACTTCCAACCCGGCGGAGGCTGGATCCAGCGCTTCAAGGAACGTCATGGGATCGTGTACAGAAACGTGGTGGAGGAAGCCGCATCGCTCGATGGACCAGCGAATGAAAAGTGGCTGGCGACGAAGCTCCCCGACATCCTGGACCGCTACTCAGAAAAGGACATCTACAACGGCGATGAAACGGCGCTGTTTTTTCAGATGGTGCCGTCCAAGACACACGCTCTCAAAGGAGATCCGTGCGTCGGAGGGAAGCACTGCAGACTCCGGGTGACTGTGTTTCTGTGTGCTAATATGGACGGGAGCGACCGGTGCAAGCCCTTCGTTATTGGGAAGTCCAAGAACCCAACGTGCTTCAAGAATCAGTACATCCCGGTCCGCTACCGTCATAACAAGAAGGCGTGGATGACTCGCATTCTCTTCGAGGAATGGCTCATCGAGTTCAACAACGCCATCGAAAGCCAGAACAGGAAGGTGATCCTATTGCTGGACAACTGCAGCGCTCATAACGTCAGCCCAAAGTTGACGTCCGTTGAGCTCATGTTCCTGCCTCCAAACACGACGGCAGGCCTACAACCAATGGACGCCGGCGTGATTGCGAACTTCAAGATACTGTACAGGCGTCGCATGATGGAATGGCTCATCATGAAGATCGACAGTGCCGTCGCCGGACCATCAGGAGGACTGGCGAGCGGATCTCCTGATCTCAAGATCACTTTGTTGAAGGCCGTGCATTTTGTGTACGGCGCGTGGTATGAAGTGAAGGAGACCACGATCAAGAACTGTTTCAGGAAGGCAGGCTTTGTACGGGTAGACGATGTAAACAGTGAAAACGAAAGTGACGTTCTGGTGGAAGAGATGGAACCCTCTGACGTGACCGCACTGTGGGAGCACATCGCAGCATCAGAAGAAAACACAGGCGGAGCTATGTTATCGGAGTACTTGAATGCTGACAGTGATGCTGCTTTCTGTGAAGAGACGAGCGAAGAAGCGATCGTCGAAGAACTGTTGTCTCGACGGGAAACTGGTCTGAGCAACGGCGACGACGACGACAGTGACAACGACGGTGACAATGACAGTGGTTTGCCTCCAATGTCCACCCAAGGTGCCTTGCTCTCGATCCAGTCACTGATCGATTTCGTCAACTCCAAGGGACTACCGTCAGCGTACGCGCAGCAACTGGACGCGATGCACACCACGATAGTCAAGCTCCAGCTGCCGCACAAGCAAGCGGAGATCTTGGATTTTTTTGAGCGTGTTTAACACCATTTCATTGCGTGCTTACTGATGACCCTACAATAAAACTTTGTTATATTACGGCGCTTCTTCTATGGTGTGATTCAGTGAACACTGGTGAGTAACCTTCTGCTTGGGGGAACTATTTTGGGCAGTTTTCAGGGTCAGTCCGGATACAACGATAATCGGTTATAACGATCGGATTTTCCGCATTTAATAATATCGTTATAAGTGGACTGCACTGTATTTCAATCTGACTGCTACCGATGGTTAGAGAATAACTAGTATTAATGAGTTTATTTGCAGGTCTGAAAACAACAGCCTTCGATTTGGCAGCATTTACCTTCAAGCCGTTTTCCTCCGACCATAAAAAAACTTCTTCAGCACAATGTTTCCGTTTGTAAACATTCATCAATATCGGTCGTAGACCGGAAAATACTAGTGTTGTCGGCATACATAATGAAACGTGATTTATGGCAAATATTTACTATGTCATTGATATACACATTGAACAACAGCGGGCCAAGTATACTGCCTTGCGGCACACCGGATTTCAGTAGTTGCAAAGAAGATGCACCATTATTCACTGAGACACATTGCTGACGCCTTGCTAGGTATGAATGAACAGGGGCTAGAGAGGTGCCCCGTACACCAAAAGACGAGAGCTAAATCAAGGAGCCTTGTATGATTAAGACAGTCGTATGCTTTACTACAATCAATAAAAAGCCCCAGCGTCAATTGTTTCTGTTCTATATTACGCAATGTAAGTTCCTTTTTGAGGTAATAATGCACATTCTGTGGACTTTCCTTTCCGAAATCTGAATTGAGAGTTTGTTAACACTGAATGTTTGACAAAGAAGTCGTCTAAATGCCACAGAATAATTTTTTTCTAGCCCTTTAGAAAAGATGGGCAGACCAGATATCGGTCTATAATTCGTAACTATATTTTTGTCCCCTCCCTTATGTAATGCAGAAACTTTTGCGAGTTTCATGTTATTTGGATATTGGCCGGTTGACAAGGCTAAGTTAAAGAAACTAATAATGGGGAAATGACATTTATCACAAATTTAACAGGCTTTATTTGTATGATTTAAAAGTAAACATTTGACAGAGATCTGTCTGGTTGGGAGTAATTAATTATTACAAAATTCAAACACCAACCAAGCCCTTCTATAGGGACCCTACGTTTCAAGGCCAATTCGGCCTCTTCAGGGGCGACTACGGCTATGGCCGTTGAGGAGCAGTCTTTTTTCTTCTTCTTCTACGACGAGTGTCTGGTCCTCTTCTTTTACGGCTGTGCCTTTTCAATAAAGTGACGAAGCCCGTTCACATAGGCAGATGGCAAAGCTCCGAGCGACCTATTAATATTCTGTGGCGTGGTTTGAATATGCCATGATTCTAGGAATAGTCATTTTCGAGGATTTTTCTCAACGTCAATGATGCAAGCGTTATCAAAGTCAATAGGATGGTCCTTGACGTCGCAGTGCTCAGCGACCGCGCTACGCTCGTGATCCAACTTGCGCACGTCGTTTTTATGTTGACGAATTCTCTCTGAAAAGTTCTTTGTTTCGCCGATGTACGTGGCCGCGCAAACCCTGCAAGGAATCTTATATATAACGCCTTGGGCTCTTTCTTTACCAGGGCGATCTTTTGGGCGTGGCATGAGTCGTCCAAGGGTAGATACAGGTTTGTGCGCTAGTTGGATGCCCTCTTTAGCAAGCACACGTGCCAGTGCCTCGCTTGTTCCGTTGATGTAGGGAACGCTGATGCGCGAGGTTGGGCGGGAATTCGCACTTGTCTGTTGCTGCACGTGTCGTTGGTTTCGGCCTACACAGCGGGCAACGCGATGGATGAAGCTGCTTGTGTAGCCGTTTTTTTTAAGGTCAGCAATGACTGTTTGTTCCTCCTTTCTTTTGTCCTCTTCTGATGAGCAGATGGTCTTTGCCCTGGCTAAGAGTGTCCTGACCACCGACGCCTTGTGGTTGGCTGGGTGGCTGGATTCAAACTGGAGGTAGCGTCCAGTGTGCGTCGGTTTTCTGTATACAGAAGAAAAAAGACTGCTCCTCAACGGCCATAGCCGTAGTCGCCCCTGAAGAAGAGGCCGAATTGGCCTTGAAACGTAGGGTCCCTATAGAAGGGCTTGGTTGGTGTTTGAATTTTGTAATAATTTATTTGTATGTTATCTATGTCATGACTTTTGCTATTACTCAGTCCGATAAATACACGAAACACTTCTGATTCGTCCGTAGGTGCCAGAAATATAGTTTCATTTACCCTATTTACGATGAACGAGGACGCACTCTCATTGTGTGCTTTTGAATGTATGTTCATAAAGTGGCGGTTAAAATGCTCCGAAAGTTGTACCCCTGATATGGTTTCACCCGCAATTGAAAATAAATCTATTTGTTTCGTATGTTTGGCTGTGTTGAAGCACTTTGTTTATCGATTTCCATACCATGACAGGGCGCTTTTTGTGCGAGTCATGAAATAGATGTCTTTGATATTTTGTTTTTGATTTCTTTGAGCAAGCTGATTGCGATACTTTTTGAAAATTGTAAAATTCCCGTCATCTCTTGAAAGGTATGCCTGATATAAGCGATTTTTTGTTTGTATCATTTGTAAAATTGCTGGGGTAACCCATGGTTTACTATTCGCTTTCTAACGACAACCGTTTTATACGGAAAAGATGTGACATAAATAGATTTAAATATATTAAGAAACTCCTTATACGCTTCGTTCACGCACTGCTTTAAAAAACAGAACTCCAGTCTGTGTCAATAACTGTGTTACGAAAAGAGTGGAGTTCGCAGTCCGTCATAGGTTTATGAGTAAACGCCTTTTTAATGCTCCTTGATAACCCTTGTGTTCTAAAACAAAGAAATATTGGCAAATGATCGCTTCTGTTGGTGCTTATTGTGCCGGCACTGTTGACAATAGTACCCACATTAATAATAAAATAATCAATAGCACTTGATGTTGAATGAGTGATTCTGGTGGGAGAATTGATGACATTAAAAAAACCACTGCTAGTTGAGGTACTTCTCAGTCGCGACGAATTGGAAGAGTTTTTCAAGGTGTGTACATTTAAATCACCGCTAAAACAAGCGAGTACATATTTTTAGAGGCAAAATCTAGATATCTCAATAAAAGACAAGCAATTTTGAAACAATGCAGATTGTAGGGCTAGTTGGTACTGGGAATTTGACGTCATGATGGCGCTTAAGACGAGGACAAAAGGGAGACTCGACAACACGGTTGTCTAGTCTCCCTTTTGTCCTCGTCTTAAGCGCCATCATAACGTCAATTTTGAAAGTTACCAGCTGGTGGTCTATACATGACAGAAAATAGCTGACTTCCATGCCTGAGACTTACAATTTCATAGTCGTCTGTAGTTTCGTTAAATAGATCAACTATTTCAACCTGGATATCTTGTTTGACATTAATGCGAACCCCTCCCCCTCGTTTTTCACTTTGGTTAAAAAAAAAATGATTGTAATTAGGCAAAACAAGAACATCGTCTATGGTTGGTACCATGTTTCAGATAACATTATTATCTGAAATTGAAAACAAAACTGATCTAAGAGTGTAATAAAACTGTCAGTTTTACATTTGACCGAACATATATTCAGGTGCTGTTGTTGTTGATTGCGGGCTTTATGGCGCAAAGCTACTATGGCCATACTGCGCCAAGCTTGTGTAGTTGAAACATACTCAGGACTTTTTTATACAAATTATCTGAAAAAGGTTCATGTGACAAGGTTAAAAACCATAGAATTAAAATTACAACTGCAGTAGGAAGCCGGTTTTTCTTAAGTAACTTATGACATGATCAAACGGTACTATAGGAGTCTCCCCAATCAGCAGCGCTGGGTGAAAAGGAATCTGGCGTGAAAAAAACTCGGGGAAATGTGTACGTCGTTCTTGCTCAAGCCCTGGGCACAGCCACAAAATGTGTAAAACTGTTAAACGCTCCCCACAGTCATCACACAGGGGTGGGGCTTCCCCCCTGAGTAGATGTTTGTGGGTGAGGTAGGAGTGTCCAATTCTAAGACGACACAAAAGAACTTCATGGCGGCGGGTTTTGTGGGATGCACTCTCCCACATACCAAGAGCTGGTTTAATCCTATGAAGTTTGTTTTCGCATTCCAGATTCCACTCCGATTGCCATAGCTGGAAAACTAATGATTTTACTAAGGGCTTTATGTCTTGAAATGGAATCTGTGAAGTAGTTGGCAGTAGGTGCTTAGAGCTAGTGGCCAATTTGTCTGCTCTTTCGTTACCTAGGATTCCCATATGGCTAGGCACCCAGCAGAATTTTATGTCTCGGCCAAGCCGCAGACCACATTGTACCTTAGATCGGACAATTTGTGCAAGTCTATTTTTACTTCCCTTCGTTGAGCAAAGTGTGGTGAGGACACTTTGAGAATCCACGAATAAAATAGATTTCATCATATTACTGGTGAGAATATACTCCAAGGCCATCAACACCGCATAGAGCTCTGCCGTGTAAATACTTGCACATTCCTTGAGACGCTGAACCTTACTGAATCCTTCAGAGTAAACTGCTGATCCTACAAAATGCAGTGATTTGGCACCATCGGTATAAAATTGGGAGTAGTTACCATACTTCTTCTGCAACTCAAGGAATTCTTGCTGAATCACCACTGGGGGGACGTTATGTTTGTTAAATCTAGTAAAATACCAATCACAAAAGACGGGCAACGTATTCCACGGAGCTTCATTTACGCCCTTCTGCAAAAGGTCGGTCTCGTCAAGGGTGAGGTCAAGAGATGTGCAAATGCCCTCAAGGCGAAGGCTTAAAGGTGGTACATCCTAGGCTTATGTTCAAAAAGACGAGCAAACCGAGAATGTTGCAAAGCACCATAAGTTGGGTGATTTGGATAGGACAGAATTCTGGAAGCATAAGTCACAGCAAGATAACGTCGTCTGTGCCTAAGTGACATCTGATTAGATTCAGCGTACAAGCTAGGAATGGGCGATGTGCGGAAGGCACCTGTAGCGAGCCTTAAACCGAGATGATGCACAGGATCCAACATTTTGAGCGCAGAAGGTCTCGCTGAGTCGTAAACTATAGCACCATAGTCCAGACGTGACCGGATAAGGGAGTTGTATAGGCGTAGCAGACATATTCTATCGGATCCCCATGACTTGTGCGCTAAGACTTTAAGAATATTGGCTGATTTAAGGCACTTCTTTTTCAGGCCCTTCAGGTGGGAAACGAAGTTTAACTTTTTATCAAACGTTATGCCCAAAAATTTATGCTCTGTTTTTACACTAATAGGAACCCTGTTTAAAGTCAGTTCCGGATCTAGAAACAGCCCCCGACGCAGAGAAAATGGCACACAGATAGTCTTCTCAGGCGAAAACTTAAACCCATTTTCGTCAGCCCACTTACTAATTTTGTTGATGGTAAGCTGCAGTTGCCGCTCACAGCTAGACAAATTACAAGAAGAAACCGAAATGTGAATATCATCCACGTAGAGGGAGTATGAAACGGAAGGTGGAATTACCTTTGACAACGAGTTAATCTTTACAGCAAACAAGGTGACACTCAATACACCTCCTTGAGGAACACCGTTTTCTTGGACGTACTGGTCGGATAGTGTGGTGCCAAGTCGAACTTGAAAGGAGCGACCTGTGAGAAAACTGCTTATACATCGCAACATGCGACCACGTACACCAGAGGCATACAAATCCTGAAGGATACCATACCGCCATGTCGTATCATATGCTTTCTCCAAGTCGAAGAAAACAAACACAATGTTGCCTATTTACGAAAGCTTCACGTATAGTTGTTTCCAGACGGACTAAGTGGTCCAAAGTAGACCGCCCTTCTCGAAAGCCACATTGGTTATTAGCAAAGAAGTGGCTATGCTCCAAAATGTATATTAACCGCCTATTAATAAGGCGTTCAAAGGTTTTGCCAAGGCAACTCGTTAACGCAATTGGACGATAACTACGTGGGTCCGAAGGGTCCTTCCCAGCTTTCAGCAAAGGAATTACATGCGCCTGTTTCCAGATTTGAGGAAAGTAAGCTGCTTCCCACAGATAGTTGAAAAAACCTAGTAGTGTGTTCAGTGATTCTGGAGACAAATGACGGAGCATTTCATAGTGGATCCCATCAGGGCCCGGAGCCGACTTTTTCTTGGAGCCCAGAGCCACCTCTAGTTCTTGCATTGTGAAAGGAGTGTTGTATGGCTCAGAGCTACAACCGGACATGGGTATACGGTGACACTCAGCACTTGCTTTAAAACGTTTAAATTCCGTCCGATAATTTCGGGAGCTAGAAACATTCTCGAAGTGCTCTCCAAGCACATTAGCAACATCTTTCAGCGAATTAGCAGGGGAACTAAATAGAGGAATAACAAAGCAACGGTAATCCCCTTTGATTTTTTTGTATCTATCCCAAACTTCCTTCTCCGAGACAAAACTATTTAGGGAGGAAATGTACTTGGTCCAGGACTTCCATTTAGCTTTTCTCCTAGTCCATCGGGCCTTTGGTCTTAGTCTTTTAAATTCTATCCTATTAGTAGAAGTAGGGTACCTTCGAAAGGTATCCCATGCCCTATGCTGCTTTTTCCTTGTGGTGGCACAGTCTTCATTCCACCAAGGCCTACACCTCTTGGGTAAATTTTCA
Organism: Ixodes persulcatus; assembly: GCA_013358835.2. Lineage (NCBI taxonomy): Eukaryota > Metazoa > Arthropoda > Arachnida > Ixodida > Ixodidae > Ixodes > Ixodes persulcatus. The sequence goes on from JABSTQ010010675.1 coordinate 144,455, forward strand.
GAGGTGCGAGGAATGGCGTCTTGGGCGGCACTTATGATTTGCTCCGTAACATACACTGTCGCTTCTTCAGGTGACAAATTTGCTAGAACTGACGGGTCAAGCACTGCATCAAGTTTAAACAGTGCCCAGTCGGCTTTGTCCAGTTTCCACCTAGGGGTTTGTTTTAAAATAGTCGGCAGAGGAACGAGGCTTTCAATTACAACCGGGAAATGATCACTCCCGAAAGGGTTGTTTAAAACCTTCCAAGAAAAACAGGGAAGTAATGATGGTGATGAAATGGAGAGGTCGATGGATGTGAAACAATTATGAGTGGAACTATAAAATGTTGGTTCTTTCTTATTTAAAAGACATACGTCTGAGGACAGTAAAAAACTTTCTACAACAGCGCCACGAGAGTCAAGGCGCTTACTGCCCCACAAGGGACTGTGAGCATTAAAATCACCACATATTAAAAAAGGCGTTGGGAGTTGCTGAACCAATCTTTGAAGTTCATGAAGATGCAGTTGACGATGAGGTGGTAAATACAAGGACACAACCGTAATGAGACGATCTGCAAGAACACGTACCGCAACTGCTTCTAGTGATGTACGCAAAGGAACTTCCACACACGCTATGCCACTCCGTACAACAATGGCAACACCACCAGAAGAGTGGTCTGAATCCCGATCCTTTCTAAAAACGCGGTGACGATTAAAAACATTTGTATGGGTGCTGTTAAGATATGTCTCCTGCAAGCACACAGCGATGGGCTGTAGCTCATCCAGAAAGAAATGAATGTCATCAATATTTTGCAGGAGACTTCTACAGTTCCACTGTATAAAACTATATGTGTTCATGTTAAAAATGGTTTAAAGTAACAACAAAACAAAAAAAGGAAACCTGCCCTAGGTGCCCTGGGGCGGTTTGGGTGGGGTTACTCGCGGATTGAGCTTTTTCTGTGATGACTTTTTAAGCCTGGCGTCATCAGGTGGGACCGAACGAGGGGGAGGAAGTTCACCGAGTTCCATCCGCTCCTCTTCAGGCTGAACGGCTGAGGGAGCAGCTGGTACGGGCGCGTCCTTAGATGTCGAGGCTTCTCCCGAAGCCTTAAAACGAAACACACCCTCCTTCTTCCTGGGAGGGGTCCGAGTAACCAAGGCAGGCACATCGTTCGATGGCCCGTCCTTTGGAATGGAGGAGGCACCAGTGCCTTCTCCCTGGGGCTGGTGTTGCCGCCTCTCCTCTTGTCTCCCCTCCATTAGCACAGAGGCATCCCTTGCCTCTGCACCATCTGGAGGCCCCTGTGGTTTCTTTTGTTCCAACGACAAACGGAGTCGTGGAGCGAATCTTTGTGAGGCAGGGGGAGGTGGTGGAATTACCAGGTCATTAGGAGAGACCTGGGTTCCTACCGAAGACTTTGATGGCACACCCCCTGCACGTGCCACCAAAGAGTAAGGACCCTTCTGCAGGAAGGAGAATCGCTTCCTGGCTTCGGGGAACGAAATGTTCTCTTTTACTTTGAGTGTTATAATTTCTTTTTCTTCCTTCCATTTCTTGCAAGATCGGGAATAAGCAGGGTGAGGTTCGGAGCAGTTGATGCAGCAAGGTGAATTCGAGCAATTCTCTGCAGGGTGATCATTTTTGCCACACTTGGCACATGTTGTCTTTCCACGGCAGCTCTGGGCGCTATGGCCATACCTCTGGCAGTGGAAGCAACGCTGAGGGTTTGGCACATACGGCCGTACTTTACAGTTTAGGTACCCGGCTTTAACCGATTCTGGGAGTGCTCTCAGCTCGAAAGTCAGAATAACATGCTTTGTCTTAATCTCTTGGCCGTCCCGGCGAAAAGAAATTCGTTTTGCGGCAATAACTCCTTGGTCATGAAGGCCATCAACAATTTCATCTTCGGGGGATTCTAGAAGGTCATCTTCTGATATTACGCCTTTAATAGTGTTCAACGTCCGGTGAGGTGATACAGTAACCCTGTAGTCAGAAACCAAGTTGAGTGCTAGCAGGTCTGAGCTTTGCTGACAGGTTACAACTTCAATTAGGAGATCTCCGGATGGCATTTTTTTTCGCTTTAAAATTCTTTCCAATCACAGATTCAAGGGTTTTTGAAACAAGGAAAGGGGATAGCTTGGATAAGGGTTTTTCCGTTTCCGAGTGCATGACGAGAAATCGAGGGAACTTCTCCACGGGTGCAAAACGTGTACTTCGGTCCGGACCCTTTTCAGGGCCCGATCAGGTTTTTGGTTTAGTTTAGAACCCATAAGAAATGGGAAGGTGTTCGGCATCTGTAGCGCACCACCCACCACGGAGCCCAACATGGGGATAGGTAATGCGCCATAGCAATAAAGGTTTTGCTGACGACATTACGCTATCAGTGCTGCCAAGACACTATAACCTAGTGTGGGTCCAGACAAGGGGTCTATCGCCACCCAAGGTTAGCCCTTGCCGCCAAAGATGGTGAATATGAATGAAGGAAGAGTAGAGAAAAGAGAAAGATAGGAGGGGATAGTAGAAGATATGGCGACTGACTGAATCATCCTGGTCGGGCCAAGCCAGGACACCCGTCTACGGGAAGCGGGGGCCAAAGTGGTGTGTTGCCTCACCCGGGGGGCCCCGAAGGGTCCAAACCTACCCCGGAATCGGCTCAACCACCAGGATGCCCTTTTCCCCGGACACGGGAAAGCCACGCACAGCCAGACGTGGGTGGGTCTTAGCCACTTTTTACTCAGGGTTGTGGTGTCGCCAATGTGGCTGGGGTCCGTGGTGACGCTACTCACCAAGCACCTAGCACCTAAGGTGCAGGCGCCCCCTGCGGGGCTCGGGGTCCGTGGAGATGCCACTCTCCAAACACCTGCTTTCACAGGTGCCCCCTGCGGGGAATTCAGGTGCAGGACAGCAGTTGAGCCTTCTATTTTTGCATTATTCTTTACTTCTTCAGGCAACAAAAGTTCATGGTATCCTGCCATGATGCATGATTGAAAGAATTACGTCCCAACAGCGCCTGAATCAGCGTTGCCGTCAACGTTATCGAAGTGGCGTGATACAGGAAGTGGTCCGAAAAACTGCCTGAAGATACAGCCCTCTGGCCAGACAGACGCACGCATCTTTTTCAACAAGAACGTGAAAAGATGTGTAGTACGGGAGCTTGCTTTTCAGTTTCGTGCATACATATGGATTACCTTGCAAAACAGCAGTGATCAGCTCTTTCACGTCCCCGGTTTGTGTTTCGGGTGAAAGCCCTTTTCTGGGGGGGGGGGGTCGTTGTATCGCAGCTATTTTGGATGCCTTCAAAGCACCGACAGACAGCGGGGTGGGCTTGCGGCGCGCAATAAGGGTATAACCTTCACCATCCACTTTGTTTCGCTGAGGAGCATCCGATTTCATTGCGGTAGCCGGTGGAACAGATCTAGCTTGACCGGTGGCGTCTTTCGAAGGATGTGTCTAAGCCGTGCTTCGAAGCCTCTGTAAATGCTGGTGTTGGGGAACCAGGGGCGGAAAGGCTGCAGTAGTTGAGGCGTATGAACGCAAATCACAATTTTTAGCTGCGTCGTGCGTCTTCGAGGTGGGTTGGTTCAGAAGCAGACAAACATTATCGTTGAGGCGACGTAGCTCTTCACGAAGCGCTGCATTTTCCGTTTTCAATAGCTCAAAGCTTTCGACGAGCTCTTCAATCACCATCTGAATATCTTTCTTGGAAGTTAGAGGGTCCTTGGCATCACAATTGCTGTTGTGACGGAACGCGGCATCCTTTGCAGCTTCGCTACCATGACCTTGTGTTGTTATGGGCGTAAGCTCGTCGCCGTTGTGGTTACTTCGCTTGTTTCATTTCAAACATTTGTAGCGGCTTACGTCATCTTCCATCAGCATGTCGTAGTCCTCGTTCAAAACATTGACGCATATACAATGGAACGCGTCGAGCATACACAGCACGCAATTACTTTCTGACGACCGCGAAAACCCACGGAGCAACTGCCGCATGCATCCTTCGGTACCGTCGACATCACAATGTATCGCAGATTTGATTTTCTGGTCAATACAATAAATAGGCTCTTCAAAAGAAAACTCTAGATGACTTCATTCAATTTAAACTTTATTGACCCGTTTTCGAACAGGGCCAGTTTTCTCGAATTCGGTAAACCCATTTTGGTAAACCACGGTGCCTAAAGGCCCGTTCACACTCTTGCGACCTCTTAAACCTGGGTTCCTTAAAACTTCATAAACCAGAGGACACACTGGCGCCATCTATTGGGTAGCAGTGTAAACTCGGCGGTCCGGCGTATTTTTTTATTTTTTTCGCGCATTATCCTTTCTTTCTTGGCTCGAAAAACTTTTGTCAATGTTATAAACGAGCCTTCCTATGGGTATTACGCACATTTGACCTTGGAAATCCCGCAAAACCTTCGCTCTTGTGAAATGCAGTTCCAGGGTCACCGCATAGATGGCGCCACAATGCCAGTGTGTTCCCGGTGTTTTCTCGTTCTAAAATAATTTAAGAAGTTTTAAGAGATTTCGTCTCTCTCAGTCGTACTCGGTCGCAAGAGTGTGAACGGGCCTTAAGAAGGAAAAAGTACCTAGGTACTGTAATAAACGGCTGGATATAGAACAATAATTAGTTTTGATTGGGCAGTAAGATGCGTCATCTATCGGTGAAACAAGCCAGTCATTTTGTTTATCCTCTTTCTCCGCTGGTTGTTATCGATCTAGTATGGTATTTTAAGTCAAAATATAGTAATGTTGTACTTGAAGACCCATTTATTTGCTTCAGATGGTACGAAGAAATTTTAGCTACTGTGCTAGAGTTTGTCGACGAATATTCGAAAATGTAAGAAACATTTCCTTCAATATGTTTCGCCATAAACAACTCATAACTTTCCCAAGTGCCTTCCAGTCTGGCAACGCTGGTGCTGTAGTCTCGTTTTCGTTCCTTGCGACGCACGTTTATGCGATTCCTGCTGATCTCAACTGTTTGCCCTCTCTTCCGTTTGCCCGACCGATCCACCGATTAGCCCACCGACCGACTGCGGACTTACTAACAACTGATTTGCGGACCTATTTGTACTTTGATAACGGAAACGATGTCGAACGGGACGAGGCGTCGACGTCGACGAGACCGCGCAGTACGCTGTCGTTATGCTGGGACGACAGCGTGTGTTCCGGGACCGCCTCGATCCGCTGGAAGAATTCGACGAGGATGCACTGCAGCAACGATTCCGGTTTGGTCGCGCGGGAGTTATGTTTCTCGCGGAGACGCTGCGCCCGGACTTGGAGCGGTCGACGCGTCGCAGCTGCGCCCTGTCCGCAGAGCAGCAGGTGATCGTCGCTCTGCAATTCTACGCCACAGGCAACTTCCTCATCACTGCAGGCGACTACGTCCACGTGCAGGTCTCTAGTGCCTCACGGTTCGTGAGGCAGGTCACCGTACCTCTGGCACGTCGTGCAAGGGACTTCATACGGTAAAGAGTTTCTGAGCGTTCCGAGTAAAAAAAAAAAGAAAAAAGTCAAATTGTGTTGAGTTTGTTTATGAGTAGTAAAGCTATACGCACTCCGTCGTGCACCTCGGCTGGAAAGGGCTATACGCACTACGCGAAACTCGTATAAAACGAATGGTTACAACTTGTTTTCTAAGCGGTGGCATAGCATAGTGGTAAGGTGTCTGCTTCATACGCAAGTGGACGCGGGTTCGATCCGCGGTGTGGGCCTACTTTTTTTTTTCTCAAACATTTTGTTTTGTCGAGGCATTTGGCGATATTTACGACATTTCTTTTTTCCGATAAACACTGAAAACAGAGAAAAAAAGGAACGTCGACGAAACTTCGCAGAAATGTGCATGCTAGGGTATTGTGCTGTAAATTAACTTGTGAATGGATTGACAATGCAGGTGGCCTGACGTCGCAGAGAGTGCTGCCTTGCAGGAGCAGTTCTTTGAGGTAGCCGAGTTCCCTTGTGTCGTGGGTGCTGTTGATGGCACCCACATTCGAATCCAGGGACCATGCGTGCACGAGGAGGTGTACGTGAACCGCCACCTGTACCATTCCATCAACGTACAGGTGGTAGTTGACGCATCCTGCCGCATACGCGTGGTTGCGAGATGGCCAGGAAGCACGCACGACTCCCGGATTTTCACCGAGAGCACACTACCAATCAAGCTGGCCGATGACGTCTACGATGGCCTATTGCTCGGTGACAGCGGCTACACCTGCCAGCCGTGGCTGATGATGTCCTTCCTGTCGCCATCATCGGCAGCAGAAGTCGGGTACAACACGGCACACACCACGACAAGGAGTATTGTTGAAAGGTAAGACGAGGTCACGCATTGTGGTGGGTTACTGGGCTGCTATATTGAAAGGAATGCCACTAGACAACGTAACATGTTATTGTCATAGCACAGAAGACACTGTTAATTGTTAGGCTCCTACGTACAGTTTTGTGCTCTCTAGACCAAGCAGAAAACGGTGGTCGCACGGAAGCTAAAGAGAGAAAAAAGAAAATAATATCCCAAGAATATATATTTATTTATTGTACTTTTCCAGTGCCCCTATACAGCCCGGAGGCCTGCGTAAGGGTGCACCGTAGACACATATATGCAGTGTTGCATAAAGAGCAGACACACAAAACGCATGCATAGTATCAAGAAACAAAAACGTGAAATATTCTCCAACATATTTTTTGGAGAACATATCACATTGTTCAGTTCGTTAGGGGCAGGATTTGTTACATACGATGTGAAAGGCAATATTTTGGTTCAACCTGGATACAGAAGAGCAAAAAGGTACAAATGCAAAGCTGTCTTTTTTTTTTTTTTCCGGCTCCACCTTTACAGAAATTACACGCCTACCTGTCATACATTCTAAAATACTCCACACTGCTGGGACACACCGTAAAATTGTGACAAATTGCACCAGGCTCGGGTTGCTATATGAAAGTCGTTGACAGACATCTTCGGACTGCTAATGTTAACGACTGTTTGTATGAAACTGTGTTTCGCTTACACTCAGCTATGAGGAACATTTGTCGAGGGAAAGTTTAATATGATTTACATGTAAACATACTGTTATATATCTGGGCAATGATAAGAAATGATTGCCGGGTTTTCGGTAGGCTACAGCATTCAGAAAGTATGAAATAGTCTCGACCCTAATATATTAGTGTACAGTCGCCGACCGATTATTCGGACTTCGCGGGGACCGAAAAAACGTCCGAATAATAGAGCAGTCCGAAAAATCGGCAGATTGAAAAACTTGCCTTTATTACTTCCAAGTGGGCTTAAAAAAGCCGTAAATGGTGCCTCGTTTCAGGTTACACCTCCGTTTCCGTTCGGCAACTTTCTGTTAGCTTGAGAATCGCTGCCTTCTTTTCTAGCGTTGTGGTCGAGTACTTTCTGCGCTTCTTAACGACACATCGCGGTGGCAGAACAGATGGGGCCATGACGTCTAAGCCAGCGTTGTCCGAACAAGACGAGAGGCGCAAATCCACGAGCGCAAAATGGCGACTGGCGACGCGAAGGAACGGAAAAACAAAGCAAAACGATAATGATGATGATGATGATGACGCGCAGCTAAATGGAAAAAAGGGCTAGCATAGCGTCACCTAGCGGTAAAACTCAAGGAGTACTCAAGTAGCGCTGCCAAGCCAAGCCAATCCATTTGCCGCGAACATAGAATTCAAAATGGCCGCTTCTCGATGGTGTTTTCCGCCGATCGCTCGCGACGATTTTGTCCGAATAATCAAACTTTCGGACTTCAAGCTGTCCGAAAAATTGGTCGTGAATATACACTATTTTTATGGGGTAAGTCACGGTTCCGCCTTTAGGTCCGAAATATCGAACAAGTCCGAATTATCGGAGTCCGAAAAATCGGTCGGCGACTGTACTTTAAATAAATAATACTCATTCTGTCCATATGATGCAGGCAGGACAATAGGCCAGGTGAAGCGCAGGTTCCACTGCCTGCATGCCGAGCTGCGCATGGAGCCAAGCAGATGCTGCGACATCATCGTGGCATGCTGCGTGCTTCACAATCTCGCCAAGAGATACCCCTGCGCGATGCCAGGGACTGCCATCCCCCCTGAGGTTCCCAAGGAGCCCATGGCAGCCGGCCGTGGCGAAAGCAATGAGGCGCGGCATGCCCTTGTCAACCAGTTCTTCTGTTGATCGTAGGTATGAGGGTATGTGGTCTTTTCAATTCAAACTGATTTTCTTAAATGCGAGACACATACAGAGATATTGTCCTCGCTGTGTGTTTACCAGGCTCCGTAGACATCCAGAGGATGGGTAATCGTAATAACAAGTTGAATGTGGCACGCGATTTCATATAATAAATTTTCTTGAATGCTTCGTGGCATCTTTTGACTGTAGGTTTACAGGCAGCTAATATAAGGGGCTGAACCAACCCCAACATATTTCTTGGAGAACGTAGATATTTTAAATCTTTATTAAGCACTCTTCATGTATGGTTTCAATATGAGGGTAAACAGGCTTTGCGGCGTTCGCTCGTTGCAAAAGAATGGAAGCGTTGGCAGATATTAGAGCAAGTAGATGTTGTGCTGCGACTGCTATCCACCTTTATTTGCAAAAAAGTTGCTTGGAGACGATGCAGCGCCCGTCGTATGCCGCTCAGGCGTCCACCCTCATATTGAAGACGTCTGTACCCGTTCCTGATTCCGAACATTGTAGCAGAAAGAGTGCCTCAAGCATTGCAAACCATATTGTCCCGCAAACCCTCTTCATTGCTGCATGTTTTTGTTGGTTGCAGCAATGAAATGCAGTTAAGATATAATGTGGCGGTGTCCAAAAAAGTTAACTCTTCTGAACAGCATTGCAGGCACGGATCAAAATCATTCTCGCCTCATCCAGTTTCGGTATGTAGTAACAAATGCACAAAGATTGATTGACATATCTTGCAGCGTATACCTCATTGTAAAAGGTTAGAGTTGGTCAAGCAGCATAATTGCAACTGCGTTTAACAGTGCAATTGCTGCATGACCCATGGAACCACGTACGCAAAAGTCCCGCAATATATTGCTGTTGTGTGCCTCGGTCTTGAGTGCGTGCGGCTTTTACGTGAAATGCTTGGGCCCGCTTCTGCGTGTTGGTCATCGTGCTTGTCTTCGTACTACAGGCTACGCGAGCATCAATGCCCTCAGTGCGAGTAATTATAGGGGTGAGTGAAATAATAGCCTTAAAAATAATACCATTTCATTATATTGTGCCTCTGTCCTATAAGTTGGTACCATTATTACCATATATAAAAGTATTCTACAGGTGAGAGGAGTCAACCTGTATGCGTCACAGTAGTGGCCTGATTATAACAGCCACTAATGGGTCATGTACCTAAGAGGAACAATTCTGTCATTGGTTATTTCACTTAGTAAAAAAGTAAAGAGTGTATAAAATCGCTGTCGAACAACGTTGCAGTATGGTAATTCCTGTTTACTTCGAAAAGTGAACAAAGAGAGTACAGAGTTCCTGAACGGTGTAAATTCCGCAACACACTATCGCCGAACAAATCAGGCACACCGAGTGATCACACCAGTAACCATGCATTTAAACGCATTATCACTGTTCGCGCCGCGCAGGCACTTCCTAGGTTATTTGCTTACTTGCTGTTTTGTTTTGTGCAGGGTCGAATCGCTAAGCTTCTTTCCTTAGTGCCCAACAATGATGTTTTGGACGTGTCGACAGGCTTGCGCACATGTATGGAAACTCAGCTGGTTTGATTGTCGCTGGTGTCGGATACCAATGTGGTCCTCTGGAATACTGGGGAGGCGATAAAAATATTTCATTATTCGTTAAAATTACTTGCGCCATCTTACTGGCTGTCGCATAGGGTCGGGTGCACCCTCTGATAAATCAGTTTCTCTCCAGGGACGACTACCCCATAACATACTGAGGTTTCCACAAACCCTTGCATTTCAAAATGTACTTTATTATTTCACATCCGCCCTTGCTTCGTCAATCTAAAAAAAAAAATCGTAGAACTTAATGTCCCCCCCCCCTCAGTCTGTTCTGATTACTCCTTTCCCAATTGTTTTTTCAATAGCTCAATTTGAAGTTCAGCCTGCAAGGTTTGTAGCTTTAGCATTTCAGTGTGATACTGTTTAGCAGCATCTGCTGCAGCGATTTGCGCATTGGAGGCATCTATGGCTCTTTTTGTTGCCTCCTTATCCAACGGGAGGTTCTCCGCCTCCATCCGCTGCTGCTCCTCAGCTTGCTGCTGATACCTCTGTGCAGCTTCCCGGCACCAACGTCTCGTCTGCAAGACACGGGGAGCTGCTGCCCACTCTTCTTCTGCTGCCACCCTTTGGCCGCTTCCTGACGCCCGAGACTGCTGCTCTGCCGTTTGCCTCAAATTATCGCTGTGACAAATGGATATGCAGAAAGTGATTTGCTGTAGTTATTAGAAGTGTGCAGGCAACATACGTAGAACATACAGTGTTTGTAACCCCGACATGTTGCTGGCATTTTGCCCCAGCGTACTTAACTGTAGAGCAGAAACTCTAATACTTCAAGCATCTCCGAGTGGACCACACACGTGGTGCTCATGCAGAAGTCCATGCTCACCGTAATATCCCGAGAAATTGCCCACCCAAAACTGAGAGCACATTAGGTAAAAATAAGGGGTAGGCTAACATTCGGTGTTCACAAGGTAGTTCAACTTGAGCCATTAAAAATAGAAAGTCCTGCTACAAATCAGGATGGGCTATCTTTTGGGGATGGGTCGTCTCTCGGGATATTACGGTAATATTCCTTGCACCGGTTGCAACTTTCAGTATTTCATTACCTTTAGCTTTCTTATAAATTTCTTAACCTTGCCGTTTATTTGACCTAAGGATGTTGTGAAACCAAACATTCTAGTCTGGTTGTTTACAAAATCCACAATGCTACAAAAGAGTCTTCGCTTGGCTATGTATAGAGTCAATCTCGCTATGGCTTTTGATCCTGCTGTTAAACCGATAACTGATGCCAGCAACGCTACCTTTTTCCTTTTTACGTTCCACACAAGTTCGTCACAGCATAAGCGATGAGTTTGTTCACTCATTCAACAACCCATCAAATATCACGCGTAACAACAGGGTTATACCTTTTTTTAAAAGGAAGCATATCGTCTTATATGTTCCACCTGTTGGTTAGGAGGTTAGAACTAAATATCACCACCTTGCATTCCTTCAACCGTCAAAAAGTGTACTACAACTCTTCTTTGTTCGGATATCTGCCTTTGGTACATCGGTAGTTCTGTTGTCTGGTTGTTAGTCATGTTAGTAATGAGCACATTTTGCTACATATCCTTCTGTGTGTGTTTTTTTTGCAGGTTTCTAGAGCAACTATGCAGCCGTATGAGTAAAATGAAGAGAAATTCATAATTACATGCTTGTCATAAGTGACCCGAAGGCAGTGCAGTACGTCCGCTAGCCTGGGCTCCCTATCCCTAACCTGCATCACGCGGTAGTGATACATGGAAGTGCGTTGATTTCCAATTAGATATTGTGTGTATGGCACTATGACAATTTTTACAATCTCCCTGTTCTCACATCAGTTTCTTAGGGTGCCGCCATTAATAACGGAGCTGTTCTGCATGCCCGGCACCCAGTGCTGTTGACTTGTCATACAGACTGATGTAAAAGTAATCCACTCACTCTTCAGTGTCGCCCTCAATGACGTCGAGCCCACACAGGATCGGCGAGTCGACGCCGATCACGTCGAGAACTGCCTGAATTAGGGGCGTCAGTTCATGGGGGTTCGGGCCGGCACCTACCAAATGAATGCACATTATTTTCATTCCGTAGTCACCCGGGCCCCAGAGGCATTGCAGAGTGGAGGGGGATCAATAACCAACTACCAAACTAGAATATAAACAGCAGAAATCCAACGGTATTATGAAACGTCAATTAAAAGCATAGTAATTTATACTGTGTGGCAGAAATGTAACTTCTTAACATTGCAGTGGAGCGATCCAGCAACATTGACCTTCCAACATGCACTTCGCTGCGTGCAATTGTGCTGCAGCCAACTTTGTACATAGTGCTTTCTGTGTGCCTTGAGGATGCAGTAGTGTAGGGTATTCAGCAAAGTGTTCGATGAACAACTGTGCCTTAAGTTTCAGGACCTGTTTTATGTTAAAAACAACAGAAAAGGCACAGTTTAGGTGCTGTGCTTCAACATTTTGCTCTCCTTTGTCTCGGGTCTACCATACTTTTTGCTGTTTCATGTGTGTCTCGGTTACTTCTAAAACACTGTTAAAGCAAATTTCAATAAATTGTTTTGAGATGTTCCCTCATTTGCTTTTATTACTGGTTTAGCAGAGGGGCAGGAATGCAGGGGAAAGTTACACGTCAACACTCACTTTTATATCTGTCATCAGTCATGCCATAAAAAAATTAATTGCTAACACTGCATTATATTCCATGGCAGAAAAGGTTCTGTTAATTTTTTGTGTACCTGCCTCCCCCCCCCACTCATCTTTATAGCAAACAACTGAAAACTAGTTTGTTTTTCGAAATATGCAAATCTTCCGACTCACCTGTGCGTCCTTCATGCTTCTTGTAGGTGCTGTACACCTTTCTGCATTTTTTAAGGAGGTTTTGCCACGCCTCCTTCAGTTGTTTTACGGTCCTTTGAGCTCCCTGCTCATTCATTGCATCGGCAATGTCGAGCCACGCCTGTTGTCTTGTGTGTGCAGTAACTGCAGGACCGAATCTTCCCATAATTTGTTTCCTTCTTGCCCCAACTTCCCGAATTAACTTCAACCTCTCGTCTAATGTCATATTTTTTTGCCTCTGTTCGCAAACCTCCAATGCTGACGCTTGGTCCATTTTCAATCGACGTTTGCGGACAGGACACTATCGTCTGCTACCTTGCTTTCTCTACCTGCACACCTGCGTTTTGCTACATATCGCAATAAGACGCAAGATAATCCTAATATCACTTTTAAAAACGAAAAAAAGCGAAAGGATGATCTCTTCAACTTTCTTTATGGTAAGTATTAGTTTATTTCTTGTTTCTGCGACTTCTGCAGATGACATCGGCAAGGTTGATTCGTATACCGCGCTTGTACCTTTCCCATTGGTGGATGCATCGACCGACCGTCGCGGTCAGAACCAGACGCAGCGGCACTGCTTCAGCGTAAAGCTAAGCTTCTCGTCACCGTTGAATTGCTGGCCACCGGAGATATGTAGAAACCTCGATGCTGTCGGCATACTGTCGGCGCACTGCGAACAAAAAAACAGTACGTACAATGTCCCAGCTGTTCACCCGGAACGAAGACTATATCGAGGATAACCTCCTTTCTCCGCAAAATAATCGCTGCTCACGAGTTGATGTGCATAGTATAACAAATTAAACGTGTTAGTATAAATATATACCAACACTTGTTCGCAAAACATTTTTTTACTCACCATAAAAACACTTGCAAGGCTTATGTACCGTCATATGTCTTGGATCCCGGACTGCTGAAGAGTGAGGCATATGCGGAATGCTGCCGTCGGTTAGTTTAGTAGTCCCTCTGAACTACCGCTTTGCTTGACGTGCTAATAGGTTGATGGTGCGTCATTAATATAACAGCCGGATTGAAATGAATGTTCAGCAGAACCAAGCAGAACTATTTGCCCTCATTAAAGGAGCTGTGCAACGATTTTAACGTTGAAAGAATTGGCATCTTCTGCTTTTGATATTGTTCACCTTGTCACAAATGACAGAAAACACACCTCCTTTCATCGAAATGTTGCGATTTCGCTGCTGTTAGAGGCGGGGTTTAAGCCGCACGACCGGAGGCCTCCTGGCTCGTGACGACGACCATTCCCCGAAGTGAAGAACCCAGGGGTTCGGTGGAGGTGGGAGAATTGGTAACGTAACGAACGGTTTAATTACATGGTTGCGATACAGTCGTCCAAATCAGAGAGAACAACCGGAGCAGCCTCACGCTCCGCCTTATATAGGGTCCGTTTCTTCCTCACTCTCCGCCAGGGCAGCAGGTGCGACGTAGCAAACCGCCGCCAAGTGCGTTGCAGCAAAGTCCGCCGCGTCGTAGCCAGAAGTGCGTCGTAGCCATGGTTCTCCGCAGTTAGGCCCTGCCTCTCTCCCTTTCAAGTGCGATGTAGCCAAAGTTCTCCGCAGTTAGGTCATGCCTCTCTCCCTTTCCTGAGTGCACCAACCTCCACGCACACTCACACACACGTCCCGTTGACGTCACGGACGCGTTGAGACCTGTCTCCGCAGTCCCAGACACGCAGGCGACGGTCCCAGACTCGTCTGGACTCGTTTCCGCAGCGTTGAAACTCGGAAGAAGTTCGCCGAAGGTTCCATTCTTAACAGCCCCTCCGGGGCCAGGGAAACCTCGAATGGCCGGTGGTACAATCGCTGGCCTGAAGAGGTGGGCTTGGAGTAGGCCTTGAGAAGACGCTGCAAGCAGTACAAACTCCCAAACCTCTTACAACGGAGGCATCAGCGGAAACGTCCCCCACAACACCACGCCACACCGCAGTCAAACGCTCGGAATCCGCCAGAGACCCGCCAGACTGGATTACGGATTACCAAAATTTGGTACAATTCCGGGTATCGAGACCCCCTGTCGCCAAAAAAAACTCATTTTTTCCAACGAGTTCACTATGAACAAAATACAAAAGACAAAACCCTTCGCAATTTGTGAGGTCATTTTGGGCAAAGTGCCCCCACTTTGATCCTCATTCCCGTGGGTGACGAAAACCTCTGAGATCATCCCTACTGTTTTTGGTGATATCAGAAAAATCTGCTCAACCCATCGGCATTGCCGTTAAATTTGCCTTTCTTTTTTCTTACGCGGAAGTCATAGTAATCGATTTTCACGTGATTTCTAGACGTGAAAATGCGGTCCTTATAGCGCCGATAAAACAATCCGCCTTTTTCATGCCCCGTCACATTGGTCCTAGCAATCTCCTGAGCTGTACCGCGAAACCCTGACACACTAGAGTCGCTCTTCTGCTCGAATGTCAAAGACACTCTGTCTACTCGTAGCAGAGGGCCAAAGTTACGTGACGCCGGAGCTACGAGAGATGTTTCACTGATCCCGTCTTCCTCCGCCTTTTCCGCCGGCGCGTTGGGACGGCGTACGCTTTCTAGTGCTACGAGGTCAGGCTGTTCTACAACCTGGTCCCTCTCATCCCGGTTTTCTGCCTCCAACTCTGGGAGTGCTTGCTCCCCGTCAGCTGCCTCTGGCTCTGGATCACTCGTCAACAAAGGGGCGACCTGACGCGATTTGGACCTCGTACACGACTGAACTAGCCCTTCTCCCAGTTGTTGACCCCTTTCGCGCAGCAGGAAATCTGACCGGTTAGAAAACAAATAAGGATACTCCAACGGGACTGTTTGCGAGACAGCCGCCTCGGTTACTAGCTCTCCGAACCGGCCAGTTATCTTTACTGTCGCCATAGGCAGACAGACACTGTGCTTTTCGAGCAGCTGCTTGATCCAAACTACCTTTCCAGTAAAATCGGATGTCGTTACATACGACGGATGAACAACGTCCATCGTCGCTGCACTGTCCCGAAGCACCCTGCACGGCTTTCCGTTTACCTGGAGCTCGTGAAGATAGGGACGAAGAAGCTTCAGGTCCTTGTCACTACCGTTCATGTACGAGAACACAACCCGCGGTTTCTTACATCTGGCCGCTGTGTGTCTCGGCTCCTGACAGTTGTAGCACAGGAACGGCTTCCTTGCCTCGAACTGCCCTGTTGGGCTTTTCCGCGCCTCGTGTCCGTTCGAGTGTTCTGTGCTCTTTTCTGGGACCTTTTGTCCTGCTTCGGGCATCTCGGGCCCGTTTTCTCGCGAGCCGTTTCCCTGTCGGAAGATCTTGCGCTGATCGCTCCGGCCGGGTTCGCTTTCCTCTTCGCTCAGCTTTCTACGCGTTGCGTACTCTTCGGCTAGCTCAGCGGCCCTTTCGACAGAGTCGACTCCCACCCTATCCTGCACCCAGAGCTTGACTGACTGCGGAATGCTACGAAAGAACTGTTCGAGGCACACACACTCGACTACCTTGTCTCGGCTTTCGTACACTTCCTCGCTCTTCAACCATTCTATCAAATTGGTTTTAAGCCCGTACGCGAATTCCGAGTAGCCCTCGCTGCTCTTTTTGGATGCGTTTCTAAACCTTTGACGGAATGCCTCGGCAGAAAGGCGGTACCGCTTCAAAAGGCTGGACTTCACCTTGTCGTAGTCGTCCGCGTCTCCAGCACTAAGGCGCGCGACAACCTCTGCAGCCTCACAGGGCAACAAGGTCAAAAGCCGTTGCGGCCACGTTTCTGGGGCGAAGCTCAACTTCTCACATGTCCTCTCAAAGTTAACTAAGAACAGGCCCACGTCTTCCCCAACTTTAAACGGCTGCAGGAGCTTCTTCATTTGATACAACTCGGTCTCACTTGCTCGTACCGGAGCCCCAACTCTACTGTTCTGCGAGTTTAATCGCTGTTGTTCAACTTCGAGCTCTAGCCTTTTTAGCGCTCGTTCCTCTGTCGCTGCAGCCCGCTCCTGTTCTCGTTCCTCTTTCGCTGCAGTCTGTTCCTCTCTCGCCGCAGCTTCGCTCTTAGCGTTCTGAAGCAGTTCCCACGCAATTTTAATTTCCTCTGCTTCCGCGCTTTCTGAAATAGCTTTACTGATCTCAGATTTCTTCATCTTTTGCTCCACCTCCACACCCAATTCCTCACATAAACAGAGTAAATCTGTTCTCAGTAACCTCATTAGATCCATGATCGCTGCTCTTTAGCTTCGGCTTTGTTCTAAAACTTGTCGCGAGGTTGTACCAAAACCTAGCGCACGAGTCAAAACCTAAGGATTCCGAGCAGTTCAAAATGAATTACCCATAATCTGAAGCCTGGCGAATCTCAAAGCAAAGTCCAAACGCTCACCCACAGATGTAGCACGATGTCGCATGGTCCGATCCCAACCGCTGTCAACCAGTTGTTCGAGGCGGGGTTTAAGCCGCACGTCCGGAGGCCTCCTGGCTCGTGACGACGACCATTCCCCGAAGTGAAGAACCCAGGGGTTCAGTGGAGGTGGGAGAATTGATAACGTAACGAACGGTTTAATTACATGGTTGCGATACAGTCGTCCAAATCAGAGAGAACAACCGGAGCAGCCTCACGCTCCGCCTTATATAGGGTCCGTTTCTTCCTCGCTCTCCGCCAGGGCAGCAGGTGCGACGTAGCAAACCGCCGCCAAGTGCGTTGCAGCAAAGCCCGCCGCGTCGTAGCCAGAAGTGCGTCGTAGCCATGGTTCTCCGCAGTTAGGCCCTGCCTCTCTCCCTTTCAAGTGCGATGTAGCCAAAGTTCTCCGCAGTTAGGTCATGTCTCTCTCCCTTTCCTGAGTGCACCAACCCCCACGCACACTCACACACACGTCCCGTTGACGTCACGGACGCGTTGAGACCTGTCTCCGCAGTCCCAGACACGCAGGCGACGGTCCCGGACTCGTCGGACTCGTTTCCGCAGCGTTGAAACTCGGAAGAAGTTCGCCGAAGGTTCCATTCTTAACACTGCGTAATCGCGAGGTAAAAACTAGAATATCCCCCGACCTGCAGCCGCGAGCGGCCGTCATGGGAAACACGCGGCGTGACGTCACTTGGGTAGTTGTAAAAAAGATAGCAAGTTCTGCAAATACCTGCTCGATAAAGGGTATTTTTTTCCATAAATATTGTCGTCCCAACAACATAAATGCTTCAAAAACGTAGTATCATTGACAAAAATGTTTATTATACATAGTGTTTTAGTGGCGCCATCTACCCGAGGTCAACAAAACCGTCAGCTCGAGCAGCGTCAGCGGCTAGCACGAGGAGCCGAACGAGCGCGTTGGTTTGGTTTTCCGCCGTGTCGATCTCGACTTCGAACGCCGCCGCTCGGCAATGCCGACCGGGTGCTCTGTTCTCCTGTGTCCTAACCGGACTCCACAAAGCCCTCTTGTCCGTGCTAAAAAGCTCCTGTTCCATCGTTTACCGCGCGAAGAACCTCTCAGGGGTCCGGCGTCCCCGCGTACGGAACGAGCCCCAGTGACTCGCTGTACTCCAGCATCTGGAGCTCGACCTCGTTGAGCTCGCCTCTCCAGCAGCCGGTGGCCATGTTGATCGCGTGTCGCAAGCATGTGGTGACGCGGTCACGTGGTCGTGAGCGGATGAGTTCTCGCCGCTCACTGATGGCGTTAAGCGCGGAACACATGTACGACGAAACCGTCCGATCCGTCGTGCGGACTGCCGGAATGACCTTCGGGGGCGAGGGTTTTCGTAGCACAGAAGAGCGTTGAAAACCCTCGCCTCCGACCGTCGTATTGCCTGATCGGACGTCGGATCGGACGGTTTCGTCGTACATGTGTTTCGCGCTTCCGAGAGAGGAATTTACCGGAACCCCGCGCCTACTCCAGTGACGTCACTGCGCACGTGACCCGGAAGACGAGGTACGAGTTGAGAGGCGGCAAAAACCTGGATCTTTTTCATTTTTTTAAATAAAAAATAGGGTATCCAGGCAAAATCTGTTTTCTGTAGTTCACTGCAGAAGTGTCAGGCATCAACTTCCACAATTATTTAAGCAAAGCCCTGAAATTGTTGCACAGCTCCTTTAAGCGACGTCGCGGCCATTTTGCTTGTAGGTACTGCTCCTCCCTCGGCGCCCCTGCTCTCCCAGTCACGTGACCTAGAATTCCCCCTTCTAGGGACAATAGTTAACTTAACCCACGGTTCGCGTTCGAGAAAACGGGCCCAGAGGGAGGCCTACCAGAGGTGGTAACTAAACGAGCGACTTCACAAGAAAATTACACCTATAGTGCAGCCCAGCTACAATGGAAAAAAAACAAAACCGAAGGCACTCTTACCTCCTTGCCATCAACGCTGACCAACGTTGTCACATCTCCTCTCCGTGGGGCCACTTCTCGTTGCTCATCACCAGGTCCGACGGAGGTCTGTGTGCAGCACCGGCATCGGAGCTCGAGACCGGCACAGCATCCCAACTTCGGATGAGTCGCGGTGCCAGCAAGAATGCGAACCAGTCGGTTTAAACGGAAAATGAAAATCCCTTAAATTAAAAATAATGATTGTTTTAGTGTAGGCACTTAAGTTTTATTTCGATCATATTAGAACATGGTTCGTACAAGCCTCAAAGAAAAAGACCCAAGGGTTGTCAAGGACTTCTTGTAAAGATATTTTCTAGGACCTCTTCCACTGCTCTATCTAGTAAATTTATAATATAACATTTTGGAATGCAAAGTCATCCGTCCTCCGAAACAGTACAGTGCTTCTGAAGGAGATGCCTGGCTTGTGGGTCTTGGCAGTGAAGAATACAGTCAGGTACTGCTTGGCAGCGGCCGACACGCTTGACAGAAGGGATGAGAGATTGTGGTCTTTGCAGGTGGTCTTAATTTGCGAACAGGGGGAACGTGACGGTCTTTTTTTTTACTTCGCTTTGTGCCGAAGGTGGACCCATCTAGGATCACACACTCCACGAGCTTGAGATTATACTGCCTAAGCTCCTTTACCACAGGTGGGAACTCTAGTTTGGCAAGATAGGTCGCACTGTGCGTGCACAAGTGTCGGGAACCCATTCCGAGGAACTATTTTGTAGCAGGCTCGGGAATCTTTGATGCTATCTTGTACACTGCTGCTGCCTGCTGGTCCATTCCAGGGGGAATGATAGGGGGGGCAAACTTGTGGCCCTTTGCCAGCAGAGCCTCAGCATGCAGTGAGAGAGCGGAGTTGGAGAGGTTTATCGGCGGCTCAAGCTTAGTGTTCATATTCTTGTTATTCCCCGTGGTGGTGGCTGCGAGCACGATATTCCAGGAGGAGGTCTACAGGTCTTTGTGAAGATTTCACAAGAAACATGTATGACGGATGACTGCAAGGCGAGCACCGAAGATGCCCGTCACGAGAACAGGGAGCGACCTTTGCGTTACAAAAATCTCTTGGGAAATTTCATTATGCGCAATCTCCATAACTTGGTAATCGCATTCCAAGGGGTCGATTTGCCCCCAAATACCTGATGCACAGCAGGATGGGGAATGTTCTTCCTTAGGTAGAAGCCATAAGGCCTCAAGCATAGGAGGAGGAGGAACAGCCTTGAAATAAAGATGGCGGCTCAAAGGGGACAGGATTGAAATCCAGAGACCCGGCGCATGGCAGTTGTGGACGTGTCTGCTGCTCCATTAAGTGGGCCCTCCCTTAGCAAAAAGAGGCTGTACTTGAAACGAAGTTGAAATATATTGAATACATAAATTAATTTTGTATTCATTCTGTATTATTTTTCTCCACACGGAATATGCGCGTAGGGTATTCAAAGTTAATCATAAATATCATTCAGAAACTATTTCAAATAAAACAAAAAAATAATTCCTTCAACATCAAGATGCCATCGGTGTATTAAAATGGACTAAAAGCTCATTTACAACTTACTGCTAAAGAATTTAGAAGTTGTCAGAAATGTAATGCTACATATGCTAAAAATTGAATAAAATCTGCTAAAATCAAATCTGAAATACATCAAGAATTACTAGAATGTAAGATAGAAAAGCATTTTAAATATGTCAAACATTACCTTCAAAGATACTAAAAAGTGACTTGGAAGTGTGTACTAAAAATACTAAGCAAATCTGTTTTATATCCTTCTAGATAATACAATATTAATATGTGTAAACTACTGCTCCAAGCCTCCCTGGCTGTAGTAGTGTTTGGCTGCGCACATACCGTAAACAGAAATGTTACACGGTTTGCACAACCAACACACTTGAGAAAGTCAAGGGGCCCAGTTGGGACAGCTCAACAAAAGAGGTCCCTGCCAACCCAGACAACCATGTTACGTCTAATGGACATCCAGACAACATCTCCTGCAAGATATTAAATGTCCAGGGGATGTTAAAAAACATTCAATTTATGTCTATAAGATATCCTTAGGATGTGCCTATTGCCTCGAGCTGTACGTCCACATAAGGTCCTCAAGACGGTCTCATTATGTCCACAGGATGTTTCCGTTATATCCAAAGGACATCACAGAGACATGTTATAAGCATTAGTGTGGATGTCCACAAAATGTTTAGGCGATGAATATACAGTGTCCACTGGATGTGTCTGATGCATCTTAAGACATCCAGAGAACATATACTACAGGTTGTACTCGAGCAATATAGGCTTAAAAAAAGCTGTATAAATAGGCCTGTAACGCAGTGAGATTAAACTTTTCACAAAGGTGCTTTAGGCAGGGCATTTATCACACTATTTTTTAATGTAGATTTGTAGATTGTCAAGATGAAAAACCTGATTTCTTATGCACAACTGCAAGAAAAACAGATCACTGGGCTGATGTTACACTTACAAATGGTACCACATAAAACAAAAACGTGAAAGAATTTTTTTTTTAGAAGAACAGCCAAAAACAGGTTTAAGCATGTGTGGTACCATCTGTGAGTAGCAACGTCGACCAGGTGATTTCTTTCCTCTTTTCTCGTGATGCTTATAAAGAAAATTTCTTGAGTTTTTTAAAACCTACAGGAAATTTGAGTATGGTAAGCGCACCACCTAAAGACACCCTTGTCAAGTTTTACTACGCTGCTTTCATTGGCTTATTTATATCACTTTTTTATGACTGAATAGAGCTTAAGAACACACATATTCTTACTTATTCTCGCTACTTAAAGGCAAAGAAAATGACTTGTTTGATGAGATGCCAGGTGACAATAATAAAGCACTTAGCAGCTGGTATTTGAATTTTTCGAATTTTTTTGTGCTAGGTATATGTAAGGGCTTTTTATAAGAACACTGTCTACTATTATGAATTTGCAGCCAATATAAAGAACCGGTTAGCTATTAACATAGTCGGCTTTTTGGACAATCTCATACTTCCTGCTCACTCTTTCCAGAGTGAGCAACGAGTATAAAATGGTCGGGTGATGTATGTAAGCAACCTCACCTGTTGACTGCTTTCCTAATCACACAATTTGCAAAATACACAATTATTGTCTTAATTTAATTTGTTTTATTCCCGCAAAAAGCTACCACAGGCTGGCGTTACAGGTGTTAAATTCTTTATTATAGTTTATATAAGTTTAAAATATGAAACATGAAAAAAACTTGCTGCCTTCTTGGCAACTTGGGCTTGTTAACTTGGGCTTGGCAACTTGGGCTTGGCAACTTGGGGTTGGCAACTGGGGCTTGGCAATTGGAGATGACCTCATTTCTGTGCACCCTGCAGGAATAAATTTCCCTTCAAATCAATAATAAGGCACGTAAAGGTTCATATGAAAAACCTTATGGGTTTGTAGTGGTTGAGAGTAAATTTCTATAATGTCTAGGAAGCGCACGTGCAGTGGCTCCATCTTTAGTAGAAATTTTATCGTGGAGTCAGCATGGCGTGTGCCGTTAGCGAAGTAGTTAAGTGAACAAACTTTTTTCATAATTATAACACTTATGTCACTTTCAAAAAACTTTTGGCAATGAGTAGTTCTTTATAATTTCATTGTGAAGTTTTCAGCACAACAAGACTCGGAAAAGCGCTTTTAGGCAGGCATTTATCGCCATATCACCCTGCTTCGGAGACTAAAGATTAGCTTGTCGACGTAACAATTTTTGTCATCGGTCGCTTTTTTTTAGGTTTCTTTTTTATATACAGCTCTGAACGAAGTCATAGGTTGCTTTGCGAATGACAAACCACACATAATCATGCATTCACCGCATGCCATGCTCATATACAACACGCAGATGGGTGGAGCGGAACTCCTAGACTCGATGCTGGGGTTCTGTCTGATCAAAACTAGAGCAAAGTGGTACCACCGCATATGTTTCCACGTGATGGACCTGACTGCACTGAATGCCTGGCTCCTGTGGTGAAGACAAGGGTACTGCAAGACATCGCTGCTCGAGTTCAAATCATGTTTTGCAGAGGGATTATGCAAAGCAGGGAAGCTATGACGGGAAGCCTCCAGGGAGACCAAACTTTTGAATGGACGCGCACATCCATGCAAGCAAAAGGAGAATCCTATTGGCGCCACTGTGTACACCTAGACGAGATGGACCACTTCCCCACCTGGCAAGAGAAGTGACTGCATTCTAAACTGCCCTCCTGTTTTTGCCTGACAGACATCTCCTTTTCAACAGGGAGCACAACTGCTTCAAGGCGTTTCACTGGGAGTGCAATACTGCAACTTCCAGCACTACAGAGGCACAAGGGGTGTCATATTTTTTGTGCACCAGCCTGACAAACTATTGGACAGAAATACTTCTCATTACAAAATATGTTTCCTTATGTCATCTGATATGATACTTTTGCTTTCTTTTTTTTTGTTTGTTCGCATCAAAATAGGCTTTTCTTAATGCAAATAAAAAGGACCGACACTATCGTTGTAATAAAGTCACAACTGAGCAATTTTTTTAGAAAAAACAAGCCTGGTTTGGGGACTTTTGTATCAAAGAGCAGGCAGTGTACGTTTTTCGCACTAATACAATTTATGTGGTAAGGGGTTATGATTTCGTATGAGAAAGCTCTACAGAAGCTGACTTAGACATTTTCCTTGCACAGACAAAAATCTTAGGTTGGCTTCACTAACTGCCTAGCCCTTGCCCCAATTTCTGTACTAAAAGAGAACTTGTTTGTGTAGATATATCAGAAGAGAATACTATCATACAGAGGCCCCCACCCCTCTTTCCCCTTTTCTTTCATCGCAATAGTCAAAATGGTAAAATATGGATTGGTTGAAGTTTTACAATGTGTTGAAAATAATTTACGGAAATGAAAAAAATAAGCATAATCGAAAAAAAAAATGTTACCTGAAGCTTCTTTTGTCGGAGCTTGATTCGGCAGGAAGCATGCTGCAGCCACTTTTTGATCTCCCTTTCCACGTCGTCGACCGTTGCAGTAAACTTTGGGTTTGATCTTACAGCATCTGGAAATTAAAGTAATATAAAAAATGCAGTTTTAATGCAAAATGAGAGGGCTGAAAACGATTTAACATGGCAACAAACATTAGTACCAATTCAGTCACTAATTTATAATTAATATTTCGCATTTCTGATTTAATTTTCTAAAACTAAATAATGTATTTCAGGTTTTTTTTTGTTGTTTTTTACCGCAACTTTGGTGATGAACAAAAAGTTGTATTTACCAGGACTTTGAAAAAAAAAAACAAAAAAAAAACAAGCATGTGACCCAAATACTTGAAAGCGGTCCTGCTACCAACAAGAAAAAAATGAGATAAGGCTTACGGTATGTAAAAAGCAGTCTTGTAGAAAGAGTGACGGCTGCTTCCAGGGCAACATAAGAAAGCACTGCTGAAAGATTTGTTTCCGTGAGGCTTAGGTTTCTCATATTCATTGACAGCTCCAAGATTTTCTTTTTTTTTCGTTTTTTTTTCAGATTGTGATAAAGCTGGCTCGGGAACTGATATTCTGGGATTATCGGTACATACCGAAAACATAAAACCCTAATTAAGATTCACCAAAAGATAAGTCTACAAAACATTTTCAACGAGGCTAATATTCAAAATAGCACAGCTCTTTAGTTGTGATGGTGAAAAATAATTGCAACATGTACAAACAGCAAAGCTTTATAAAAAAAAGATGGCCCAGTGATAACAGAACAATTTGCCTAATCTCTTGTTGACTCAAAATTCCTACGTACATCATTTATATAAAGTCTCAGATCATTCTGCGAATTGTTTAGAGGACACACACGACATGGCATATGCTCTGTATAACAATAACTCAAAATGTCTGCGCTAAGAAGTTTGAGTTTTAAATGAAATATTATTAATGTGTCCTACAAATGTAATTATTTTAATTTTAATTGTTTAAACCTACTATATGAATTGCTCAGGCATTATGAATTAGTCATAGCAAGAGCTATGACCAAATGAGAAAACTTACTATGTATGTTTATTGCGTTAACTGGACAATTAGGAAATTCTAACATATCTTTCACAAATCGTAGAATTGCTTACCAGTTATGATCTGTTTCACTTTGAGCTCACAGAATTTTTTCTTTCCCTTATTTCCAATCCAGCTGTAGTTTTGGGCCACGTTGTCCGTCATGAGATACTCCAAGACTCTTCTTGTGTTACAAGATACATTATTCCCACCGAGCGATTTCAAGTTGGTGATCTGAGGAAAACAATAGGCATTTACATTCATAAGCATTTTTATACATTTTATAGAGTTCAGTTGGGCAGAGGTCTGTATTTTTACTCCTCGATTAAGCCCATATAAGACTGCTGTTATCAAGTTTGCATAAATGCATATCATGAGATGCTGTATATAAATAAAAGCTAATATTTCCTCTCAGCAGAATGATATGACACCTGCACAATTTTACCATTTTATGCAACTGTAATCGCATGCTCACCAGTTTAAAAATGTAACAAATGCGACAGTAACAAGCACAAAGAAGAATCAGATAAATCAAGGCACACTCGCAACTGTTGTTCATTCGGAAAGAACACATATTATATACGACCCATTCTAGTCTAGTCATCATCATGTCGGTAGAAATAATATCTTAGGAATTCAAACTCTTTTTTTAATAATGCAATTGATCCCTTGCTCAAACAATCTTTGTATTTGACCCAGATTTCGTTTGTCTAACGCAGTATCCTGCTTGTCACTGTATCTAGCAAGAACTTTAACATTGTGAAACACCACACTATCAAACAAAACGTTTTAATTTCTATGAAATGCCTCGCATTGACGTGTTGGAACTACATACTTCACTTTGACTAGAGTCCGAACGTAGCCAATGCTACAAGTGACTGAGGCCAATCAAACGCCGGCTCAGAACGCAGCCATAAGCTGCACTTGATTTGAATGGCAGGCATGTGATTTGCCCCAACCAACCGTTTTTTAGTTGTGCTCAATCTTAAAGCCTGACTTACAACCTTGAGTTCTGCACAGGCAGAATCAACCTTTTCTCCCAGAACAGTGAAGGGAGCCACGTTGAGGAAGGTATCAGGTGGAGAGGGTAAAAGAGGCTGGAGGGGTTCCTCCTTTCTGCTTTTTTGTCGGCCTTTAAGCTGAGATGGAGTATAGACTGGCTGATGGGGCCTGTATAATACATTTTCTTTCCGAATAAATAACAGTTCCAAGTGTGCTTTGCGTTGTGTGAATCTTGGTCCTTGTTATTTCAGTGCTTGTTACCTTTGAAACTATGAAACAATTGATCCAGTTAACCATTTTGCTGCCCACCAGTGTTTGGTGTAGGAACAGAGGGGTGATTGTCCCTGACAGTTATAGCGAGCAATTAGTGGGAAGGGAAATCCTCATCTCTTATCCTGACCCCCCCAGCCTTCCCTGAACACCTCCGATACCACTGAGCTAACTATATATGCGCTCTTCCTCCAATACTTATTTTACTTGCCCGTTATATATCAATCATAAGTTATCAACAAACAGAAATGACAGGAGTGCCTTGGGTCACTGCATCAATCATTCAATTACTACGCTTATTTGTGGAATGAGATGTATGGTATATACATATACTCTAGTCAGACTCCCATTTTAAAGGCCTGGTAATTTGAAGACATGATGGCGCTTAAGACAAGGACAAAAGGGGAGACTAGACAACACGGAGCGCTCCGTGTTGTCTAGTCTCCCCTTTTGTCCTTGTCTTAAGCGCCATCATGTCTTCAAATTACCAGTACCAACTAGCCCAACAATCTGCTTTAAAGGCCTGCTTTCACTGCTTTTGCAGACCGGGCATGACCCCTATCGAGAAACAAATAATGCTCCTTTATTCCTTTTTTGATGTGAAGTTAGATAATCATTGTAATATTTTTGCAATTTCATGCAAGAGCGTCTGGAAACCATTTACAGATAACCCTAAGTTTTACCAGTGCATATTAAGCAGACTCTTACCAGCTGATCTCTCGTGGCATCCTGGATTGTCTCGTCAAACGATGTGAACTCTTGCACGTCATTGAATGGCTCTGGCAGAAGTGAGGGGACTATGGCTTCGCTGCGCATGTTCCCAGCTTGCAGGGCCTCCAGAAGTTCTCTGTTTTGCTCCAGCATGAGCCTCATTACTTGCAGATGTCGTAGAACTTGCTTTTGAAAGACTAGCAGATTGAAACGGAACAAGAACAGTTGGGGTGGTGGCTTTTCGAGACATATCACTGAATGTATAGGCCAGATATAAAAAGAGTATTGAAGTTTAGAGTTAGAAATACCTCGTTGTGAAAGGCCATCATTTTTTCGTGGAGATCCTGTACACTTCTTCACGTTTGCTGCAAGAAAATTCTCAGGTTTTATGTCTGTACAAAAATAAAACTCAAGTTATTACAGGGTTAAGGTGCAATTAATTTGCTCTACACTACTGAAATATGCTGGGAGACATTATTTTGCTGTACACCACTGCAGTTTGAATGTTCTTCACCCAGGCATTAGACACAACATGTGCAGAGAATCATTCTTGCAATCAACAAAAATTAGCACCCATAAAAACCTTCATATCATGCCTACACAGCAGCTTCTCTTTATAAGCGACTACTTTATTTAGAAATGTTTATAGAGGCAGCCCAAGAATGGCCACCTGAAGTCATTTGTAATATTTGTAACCTGAACTGAAAAGCCTTAGAGCACAGCTCTTGAGGAGGAGGAGGGGAGGGTATGGAGGGGAGAGTATGCCCCTTCTCCCACTCCATAACCTCCCCTCCCCCTCTCCTGCTCCCCTCCCATTTAGCGGGGAAATACTACCGCTAAATTTAGCGGGAAATTTAGCGAAAACTTCCCCGCTAAATTTAGTGGGGAAACTGAATTGGTGTCGAGGTCACGGGACGTCAATATCCTTGCGAAATTTAGCGGGAACATTTTTCCACTAAATTTAGCAAAAAAAATTTTCCCGCTAATTAAGCAGAAAAATTTTACCGGGTCGAGTGGCGTCACGTGTGACGTCATTATGGGAAACATCCTATCATGCAATGCGCGGTTAAGCCGACGGCGACGCCGCTAAACCCGGAAACGCGTGCCTAAGAGCTGCGCCCTAAAATTAAAACATGATTCCTAATGAAAAAATTTGAATTTTAGGCACTATTCGTAATTAGAAGCAACAACCATATAACAATAATGTCTGCAACAGTAGCTCATGAGTCATAATTGATATCTGCATGATTAGCTTCTAGCTAATGCTCCAATAATAAACTAACCTGTTGAACCTGAGGTGGATGGGCCTTGTGCTTCTAACGTCAAAACACCACCTGAAATAACAAAGGCTCAAAACTATGTTTATAAACTCAGTTACGCTTCTTAATTAGAAAAAAAAAAATACCTGGGCTATGAGCTGAGGTGCCAAGGCCGGTGTCATGCCCCGGAGCTGCAGTGGCTGAAATTTGGTGAAATGCAGATATGGATTAAAAAATGTCTCACACGTGTTAGCATAATTATTTTTTTTGACCTGCTCATTCACACCCTTTGATTTTACCTCCCTTCAGCAGTCCCTTACACTTGAATGAAGTTGGCTAACACTTACCTGATGCAGTTGAAGAGGGAAAATCCTCTTGTAGTGCCGGATAGAATTGGTGCACTGTAAATGTACGGTTGTTTGCTTTTTTTTAGGTGGTGAGCCGTCGGAGTCCGAATCAGATATGAACCGTCTGGGCCTTTGCACTGGGCGTCTCTGTAGTTCCTCATCAGTTGAGGCGAGATCAGACGTATACTGTGACTTGTCCAGTTTTTTTCTGGCTCGCTCATATGAAGCTGAAAATAAAAACAATGTTCATTTTAGTGACATTTTATATCATACAAAAACCAAAACGGTAAATAGCATCTTGATTGCCACACCAGTGTCTCCATCTTTATATCGTGCACAATGGTCCAAGTTCACAGCTTGTGAGTAAGTAGCATGCAAATGAGGCACGTTCTAATTCTGAGCAATAACTGAACTTTCAACTTACAGAAGACTTCTTTGATCTCCACAGCATGCTGCTTCCAATCTTCTTGCGTTTTTGCTGAAGCTCTCACTAACTTGTTAATTCTTTCAGGCTTTCCAGAGGGCCAGAAACACATGCTTCCATTGATCCACGATGAAGGAACGACTTCAACTAGCTGCTTATTGATGAATTCCACAATTGCAAAAGCCATCTAGAATAGACAACGACTACAATTTGAGACTTCACCAAGTAACACCATTGGAAGCTGACAAATCAGTATGTGTTCTCACTGTTCCAGACCATTAGGGTTGCAAAAGCTAGACCGCATGAATTATTGGAAATACTGCAAATCTTCCACAATAGGGAAGCCTCACAGCTTTCCTAGCATCCTTCAAGGGCCAAGCTTGCAGCAATGTTGAGATGTCGGAGACAATGCAAATGCCAAAGCGCAAGGATTCAACCGGTAGTTCATAAAGGTTTTCCTTGAACTTGTACTTCTGCCCAATAACACAGGGCTCCCCGGACTCTAGGAATGCTATGTTCAGAATCTGAACGACATCATCTCCCACAAAGCAACATCCATCGGCCTTGTTGACAGCCAAAGTGAACATGGGCATTTTTACCATGTAATGTTGTGGTGAGCAGCACTGTTGCAACATTGGACCGGAGCTGTGGGATTTGCCAAACTGATATGGTGGAAGCACCCTCACGGGAGAGTTGCTCGTCTGTTTTTTGTTTTCTTCTTTCCGATTTCACAGCTGGAGCAGGGGGTCCTCATGTTTGCGAAGCATTTTCTTAATTTGTTTCATGTTGTTTTCAAACGGGAACGCGCTAAACGAATCTAACGGTCCATGGCACAGAGCATCGTCAGCAAGATTCAAAAGACAGTGGAAATTGTGCGATACCTGCTCTGCACCATACAACCTAGAAAACTCTTGGACCACAGACTCCAGAAGAGATTTAGCATATCCATTTTGCCAATAGTATAGCTAGCTTTTATGTACAAGCAGTGATATTGCACAGTGAAATGCAATAAAGTGGCAGTACACTTCTTCAGCAGCAGTTGACTTTAGTGCAACTGGTCCTGTGTATAACAGGAACGTTCTGAATTCCACCGCCTTCCAACGGTCAAGCTCGTCAAGGCCCCTGGGTTCTCTGACAAACTCTCGTGGCATAAAGTGCTCAAAAGATGCACTCCGTTCAGACAAAGCACTGCGCCCTACAGGCCCTAGTGCCACTTTTGATCGACCTCCCACCCACTGCTGAAGTAACTTCTTCATTACCCCCAGGCAAACCAAATGCATGTAATCTAGTGGAACATGTTGTACACAGTCTATGGGAAGCTCGGTTAACACTGACACTCCATGGTGGTGGTCAGGATCTTCCTGTCCACGAAAAGACTGATCAGTACGCAACGTGGCTGCTGTTTCGGGGAAGCAAACTCTTCCCAGATGACTCCCTTCCACAGTGCATTTCGGGCAAGAGTTGTACCCACTGTGCCCTTTGGTCATGAACACGAATGCCCTCGCTGGGGAATCACAAACAAAGTCTTTGACCGAGATTTTCACAACCTTTGCACCTACTTCTATGCCATCTGCCAAAACAGACTTCAGCTCACTGACGAACCGTGATAAAAATTCATTAGAGCATTTAGGCTTGGTTTTTCCCTCATAAATACCAACAATAAAGGGTGGAAGCTCACACTTGGCTAACTTGCACTGTATCGGCCACAGCTGTGTCTTTGAACTTTTTGATATAGGAAGTCCATCTATATTAAAATAAAGGTTGGCTACAGATGGAAGCTTCTCGAAGCCTTGCAGTGTTTGCCGTAACCCATCCAGCAGCCCAAAGTGACAGTATTTTCCTGGGGTGACTACGTTAATATCAGCTTCAACTGCAGTTGCTCTTGGAGTTTTGAGCAAGCTCCTCGAGTCTTGTGGCAAATCAGTAAAGCACTTGTGCTTTAGAGTAGCTTTAGCAGAGAGGTTCCGGCCTTTTGCGTGATGTTCTCTTCCAACATCCATCGCCTCAAATCGGATCGAATATTAACATCATCGCTGTCCCCTTTAGAGTCAAAGCAAGAGACAGAGTGCAAAAAGTCTGAACTAAACTCCCTTTCACTC
Source organism: Ixodes persulcatus (assembly GCA_013358835.2). NCBI lineage: Eukaryota > Metazoa > Arthropoda > Arachnida > Ixodida > Ixodidae > Ixodes > Ixodes persulcatus. The sequence goes on from JABSTQ010010675.1 coordinate 175,403, forward strand.
TCTTCTTGATATTCTAAAGATGTCCCTGCCCCCGCCTCCATAGTTTCGGAAGCGGCGCCGGCGTGCTCACGCGTAGTCTCGTTCTCAAGGACTGCTTGAACTAATGGCGCTGTCAGCGGAATCGGGCCCTCGTCAAAACCTTCAAGTAAGGGAAACGAGCTCCTTGATAGTCTTGCACCCGCGCGACCTGCCCAAGACTTCGACTTCGCCTTTGGCATGGCGAAACACGCGGTGCAACAACGATAAGAAGACCAGGGGTGCTATGTTGCGCTTTTTGGACTCCCAGGAGACTTGGAAAAAGGAAGTGACGTCAACGACTAGGGCAAACGCAGATTGGATGTTGACAGAAGAAAACAAAATCAACATCCAATCTGCATTTTGCTGCGTTGTTGACGTCACTTCCTTCTCCCTAGTCTCCTGGGAGTCCAAAAAGCGCAACATAGCCCCCCAGCACGAACCTTTCAAACGGGGTCACCCTTGAAGGGAAATAACAGCTTGTTTTGAACGTCCAGAACTCGTTACCCTCCAAAACGAAGACACGAGGGAACGAGCGCCGCTAGGACTCCCGTTGCTCGGTCGGTCACCCCGTCGAGAGCACGGTGGAGGAGTCTGAGCCTGAGGACAACTTTTCTTGGCACGCCGCAAACTTAGGATCCGAAAGATCCGAAACGAAACACGTTGTTTTCCTGCGCACTTGCAAATAGTTCCAGTTGTAACTGTTGGTTCAAGTTTAAAACAAAACGCAATATAAATAACAGTTTTTTATTAATTATTATTTGTCATTTTTACGCATTTATAATTAAAAAATAAATAATATTACACTGTATGTATATAATTTGGTTTAGTGTTTATTCAAATACTCACCAGGGGGACACCTGTCTTGAGCAGAAAAGATGGCGTCTTCCCTGTTTACCATTTTGTTAGACCACCTGAGACCCTGAGACTGGGTGGAAAGAAACACGACGACGTCTTTCCACTCAGGTGGTCTAACAAAATGGTAAATCTACACCAGCTCGCCTGCGCCCTAACTGTTGTTTCTTCCCTGTGTGGTCGTTGTGGTTATGGTGGCTGAAAGGGAAGTGTGGCGGCCGGGAGCGAAGGGCTGCACAGAGTTGCGATGAAAATAATAGAGGGCGCTGTGCGCAGCAGGCGAGTTAGCGCTGGCGTGCCGAGCATAGGAATGGAGCGCTGCGCGATATTTTCCCCTTGTTACGAATACTGTAAAATAGTTGATACGCAAATAAAAGACAACTAGACATTTTCTTCAAGAGCTGAATCTACTGACGCCTTGTTACGCAATAGAAAGGAAAAAAAAACTATTATTGATTTCCATTTAGAACTAATGCGCTGGAGCAGGTGAACGTCCACCCTGTCGCATATATGTTCTGTGCTGGCGAAATTGGACTCTTTTTTTACTTGATAACTTTAGGAATCGTGGCCACTTCATATGCTTCAGAGTGCAGCAGAAGAAAAATGTGACGAACAAGGCATAGCATGTAGAACTCGCTAGTATTTACTCTTACAGATATTGCGTCAAGAATACAAGCCAAAGCTTGAAGAAACTACTTGCTTCTGAAGCAGCCTTTGTTTTGACAGTCTTTTGCTGTCTCGGAGGAGGAGGACAAAACATATTTATTAAGCGTTTTACGCTGTGGGGTGGATCCTCAATTCAGGTACCTATGTGCCGTCCTGGCTCGATCGGCCCTCTCCACCAGCAAGAGCTGATCTTGAGGGAGGGAGCTGGACAGCAGTGTCTCCCACTGCTCGGGGGTAGGGGAAGGAAAAGGGGGTGACATGTATATGGGTTGTTGTCGCGCTCCCATATGATGTGTCTCAGGGTGCCGGGTTGGTTGCAGAATTGACATTGGGCGTCGAATTGTGTGGGGAATAGCAGGTGCATCCTAATTGGATGGGGAAATGTGTTAGTCTGTAGTAATCTGAGTGTGGTACTTCTCGTGAGGGAAGGGTGTGGTGCGAGTAATGTTCTTCTGTTGAGCCTGTAATGTTGTGTAATTTCTTGGTAGGTCGTGAGGGGTGTGGGTTCCAGTGTCTCCTCCGTGGCCTGGTGGGCGAGGTCTCGGGCCGTGAGATGGGCGTGTTCGTTGCCTCTCATGGAGGAGTGGGCTGGGGTCCACACAATGTCGACCTGCCTGTCGGATGCCTTGTTTTCTAGGATACGTAGCGTGACAGGTGCCACCCAGCCCGACTGGAAGCTACGGCATGCCTCTTGCGAATCCGTGATTATTGTGGAAGTTTTAGTTTGTGTGAGGAAGAGGGCGATGGCAAGCTCTTCTGTTTCTTTAGCCGTTCCCCGTGGGACGGAGGCGCTGGTCAGGTACTTGTGCCTGTCTGTCACCACGGCCGCCATGGCTCGTTGGCCGTTGTAGTTGGCTGCGTCGGTATACGTCGTCGTTGGTATTCGGGAGTATGTCTTATTTAGTGGTCTTGCTCTTGCTGCTCTGTGGCCCTGATGGTGGTTCGGGTGCATGTTTTGAGGGATTGGGTAAAGAAATATGTGTTGGCGCCACGATTCCGGGAGTGCCAGCGGCAGGGTCTGGTCCCGTGGAACCTGCTTGAGTTTAATCAGCACGTTGCGGCCGGTTAGAATGTGAGCGAGTCGTGTCCTTTGACTTGACAAGTGGCCCTCAATGAGTTCCCCCACGGTGTTCTGTAGCCCCATACGAAGTAGCTTGTCAGTAGATGCGTTCACGGGTAATCCGATTGCCTGTTTCAGCGTCTTGCGTATGAGCACGTCGAGCTTGTCTTGTTCCGCTTTACTCAGGGTGACGTAGGGAGCAGCGTAAGTTATGCGCGAGAGGACGAAGGCTTGAATTAACCTGACCGTATCGCTCTCTCATGCCTTTGTGTCGGTTCGTGACTCTGCGTATCATATGTATGACTTGCTCAGAGGTCTTACTGAGCTGGTGCACCATTGTGTCGTTCTTGCCGTCCACTTGAATTAGCAAGCCCAAGATCCTGAGGGACTTGCTTGGTTTGATTTCGTGCCCTTCGAGAGAGTGACGTGGATGTTGTCGTCGTCCTTCTTAGTTCGCCGTCTCCTCACCACGAGAAGCTCGGACTTCTGTGGCGAGCAGGACAGTCCGCAGTTTTTTGCGTATTGATTCACCGTCTCGGCGGCGAGCTGGAGCGTGTCCTGCAAGCCTCCGAGGGAGTCGGTGCCCGTCCAAAGGGTCACATCGTCCGCGTACAGGGCATGGCTTAAGTTCGGTATTCGTCCCAACTGCTGAGGGAGGCCCAGGAGCGCGATGTTGAATAACAGGGGGGAGAGGACCGAACCTTGGGGAGTCCAAAGTCACCTATGTAGTTATATGTCCTTTCCCCACAGCCTGTGTTGACTAAGTTTCGGAGGATCGCCTCGTGTGCCACGTCGTCGAACGCTCCCTTCAAGTCTAGAGCGAGGATGGCTCTCGGGGAGTTACGTGTGGCTGGGACAAGGATGTCCTCCTTGAGTTGAATGAGCACGTCCTGGGTACCGAGGTGTTTCCTGAATCCAAACATCGTGTCCGGCATTTGTTGCGTTGCATCGAGGTGGTTCTGAAGTCTCTTCAGTATGATTCTCTCCATGATTTTGCCGATACAGGATGTAAGAGAGATTGGTCTTAGGTTTTCAATATGTGGCAATTTGCCGGGCTTTGGGATGAAGTGTACCTCCGCCATCTTCCATTGGTCCGGGATTTTGCCTGTCGTCCAGAAGCTGTTAAAGTGGCTGAGCAGGGTATCCATGGTGCGGTTGTCTAAGTTGAAAAGGAGCTTATTTGTGATTTTGTCTGGACCCGGGGCACTGTTCCGTTTACTATCCGCTATTGCCTCTCGTAGCTCGTACAGTTGGATATCGTTGTCTAGTTCTTGATTGGGCGTTCCGCCATACGAAGGGGAGGAATAGACTCCCCCCGTCGGGAGGTACTTCTTTGCCAGGTCCTTCAGGAGTTCTTCGCTGCTACCCGCGTAGGCATTGAGTGTGCGCGTCATGCTTCTGTGAAACTCTCCTCTACTTTTCAGGGGGTCGATTAAGTGCCGAAGCAGATGCCATGTTTTCTTTGTGGTCAGGGTGCCTTGTAGGCCGTCGCATTCTTGTAGCCAATTCTCCTTGCATAGCGCAGCGGCGTATTCAGCAGCCTGTTGGTTTATGAGAGCTATGCGCTTCTTGAGCTTTCTGTTGTGTCTTTGCCATTTCCATCTTCTTGTGAGGCTGTGTTGTGCTTCCCAAAGATGAAGGAGCTTAGGATCTACATACGGCGTTCTGTATGAGTTGGCAATAGTCTGAGTGTGCGTTTCGGAATCTTTTAAGGCCTCTTGGATCAGTTCTTCGTAGGAGAGATTTTGATCGAGGTCTTGCGAGTTTCTGTCCTTACGGAAATTATCCCAGTTGGTTATGCGGGCTGAACCGATGTGGGCCTTGTAGCTTTTGTCCTTAATTAAAATATGGATTATGTCATGGTCCGATCCTAGGTTATCCTGTGTATTAGTCCAGGTAATGTCCAGAGTTCCTGCCAATAAAGTAAGGTCGGGGCTCGTGTCTCTGGATACGCTGGTGCCCGTTCGGGTAGGCGTTTGGGGGTCATTGAGCAGGGTTTGATGGTCCTGCTCGATGGATTCGACCCCGCAGGGGGCACCTGTGAAAGCAGGTGTTTGGAGAGTGGCGTCTCCACGGATCCCGAGCCCCGCAGGGGGCGCCTGCACCTTAGGTGCTAGGTGCTTGGTGAGTAGCGTCACCACGGACCCCAGCCACATTGCAACACCACAGACCCTGAGTAAAAAGTGGCTAAGACCCACCCACGTCTGGCTGTGCGTGGCTTTCCCGTGTCCGGGGAAAAGGGCATCCTGGTGGTTGAGCTAAGCCCGGGGTAGGTTTGGACCCTTCGGGGCCCCCCGGGTGAGGCAATACACCACTTCGGCCCCCGCTTCCCGTAGACGGGTGTCCTGGCTTGGCCCGACCAGGATGATTCAGTCAGTCGCCACTTCTACTATCCCCTCCCTTCTTTTACCTTTGTCTTCTCCTTCTTTTCACTCTTCTCATTTCTCTTCTTTCCTTTTTCAACTCCTTTGGCGGCAAGGGCTAACCTTGGGTGGCGACAGACCCCTTGTCCAAAACCACACTTGGTTATAGTACCTGGGCAGTGCTAATAGTCTAACGGTTCCAGCAAAGCCCTTTTTGTTATGGTCCGTTAACTATTCCCTCGTTGGGCTCCGTGGTGGGCGGCACACCACAGGTTCTGAACAATTTCCGCCTCTTATGGCTCCCTCTCTCTCTAAACCCGGTTCTAGGCAGGTATCCAAACGGCCCTGCCCGGAACAAGTCATCGCCAAAGCACCAGAAACAGAACACTTTGTAAAGTGTTTTGTAGTTCACTCTGAAGACAACCAACGCCCTGCTGCCAAGCTGTCTCCGTTCATTGTTGCCAAAGTTTTTGAGCACTTGATCGGACACTCCTACCAAGCAAAAAAACTGCATTCTGGGGACCTTCTTGTTGAGGTCACTACACAAGCGCAAAGTGTGGCCATTCAGAAGATGAAAAGCATCGTCGAGACCTCAGTCACGGTAACGCCGCACAGAACGTTGAACACTGTGCGGGGTGTCATCTCTGAAGAAGACCTCGTAGATGTAAGTGAGGATGAGATCCTTGAAGGCCTACAAAACTCGGGTGTCACTGCAGTAAAGCGGATTATACTTCGCCGCGAGGGTCAGGAGATCCCCTCAAAACATCTTATCCTTTCTTTTGAACGGCATACTCTCCCAGCGAGAGTAAAGGCAGGCTATCTCAACTGCCGTGTCCGTCCTTATGTGCCGAACCCCCAAAGGTGTTTCAGGTGCCAACGGTTCGGGCATGGGTCCAGGAGCTGCCGTGGAAGAGAGATCTGTGCCAAGTGTGGCAGCAACGAACATGTCGCAGATGTCTGTGAAAACACTGTGTGCTGCTCCAACTGCAAAGGCACCCATGCAGCGTACTCCCGTGTTTGTCCCCTGTGGAAGCAGGAGAAGGAGATCCTGAGTTTAAAGGCTAAAGAGAATATCACATACCTTGAGGCCAAGAAACGCTGGTCATTCCTTGCACAAGGCTCGTATGCCGACGTGGCGCGCCGGGGTCCTGCGCCGCGTATGGAGTCGAGGGCAACCCAGGTCTTGCTCGAAGACCTGGCTGCCGCCCTCAGGACCCCAAAGCCTACCCAGGGGCAGCAAGCTCCCTCTCTTCGCGGAGAGGGTTCGTGGGCTGCTCCCACATCCCAAGACAGGCCAGCGCCTGCTGCGCCTGTACAGTCTACACGGTCTCCTACCAGGGAAAAAAAGCGAGGCCCTCGGCCTCGTTCCCTGGAGAGACCGCCTGCAACCAAGGAGCTGCATGGGCCTCATGCAGCTTCTGCAACACAAAAGGAGGCGGAGCAGATGGATGGGGTTGAATCTCTCCCCAGTACATCTGCCACCCTCCCGTCAGGCTCTGGTCGCGGCCGCGGGTTGGGATCTCGCTGCTCCGACCCTCCCAAGCCGGCAAGCAAGCCTGCTTGCGGAGCTCAGGAGAGCGGTGCTCCTGCCCCGTCCACCTCCCCATCTACCCCTGGGTCTGACCAGGAGGAGATGGAGTGGCAATATCCGAAGACCAAACAAAAAACTAAACAACCTGTGATCCCTCCGAAGTAATTGCATTTCTTTCACTCTCCACCTGTGTGTTCGTAATTTTATATCTTTATAATGGTTTCAGTGCTAGTGCAGTGGAACTGTCGAGGGCTCCTAAGTAACCTGGATGATGTGGAGTTTTTGCTGGAGGAACACAAGCCACGTGTGCTTTGCTTGCAGGAAACTCATTTAAACTCCAGCCATACCAACTTCCTCAGACGGTACCAGGTATTCCGGAAGGATCGTCCGTGCTCAGTCAGTTCTTCTGGAGGAGTTGCGGTGGTTCTCCCGAGAGAAGTGCCTTGCGTACAGGTTCCACTGTCTACCTCACTGGAAGCAGTGGCTGTACGGTTTATGCTTCATAAAGCTCTGACAGTGTGCTCTTTGTATTTACCACCATCCTTTACTTTGAAATCCTCAGATTTTAATTCGTTTTTAGACCAGCTTCCTGAGCCATTCCTTTTGATGGGCGATTTTAATTCTCACAACCCTCTATGGCGGAGCACACGTCGTGACATCCGAGGGAAAATTATTGAGTCTGTCCTACTCTCGCGAACACTTTGTCTTTTTAACACTGGTGAGCCTACCTTTTTTAGCTGTCAACATCTTTCTTCATCATGCATTGATCTCTCTATTGGGACTGCCACACTTTTCCCTAACTTTTCATGGCATGTGCATCCTAACCCATATGGTAGCGACCATTTCCCCATTATTTTAAAGTGCACTGCTCCTTCATCCTCTCTCATGACACGTTCGCCACGCTGGAAAGTAGACCAGGCAGACTGGGCCATGTTTGAAAGTTCATCTGAGATTAACCCTGAAACCTTAGTTGGCTTGGATGTGAATGATGCCTGCAAATTCTTTACTGACTCTATAGTTCAGGCAGCTCATAAAGCTATTCCGCAGTCTTCTACACGCCTTCCTGTTAAGCCGAAACCTTGGTGGACTAAAGAGTGCAGTGAGACTCGGAAAAAACAAAATTGTTTATGGGATGTGCTACGCCGCTACCCGACGCCTCCAAATGTCTTAGCCTTCAAACAGGCTCGGGCGAAGGCTCGATATGTTCGTCGTCAATCCAAAAAGACGACATGGAAGAAATACACCCCCTCCGTTAATAGTCACACCAGTGTAAAAGTTGTCTGGGAAAAAGTGCATAAAATTAATGGGGATTATCGAGCCTTCTCTATACCGCTTTTTGTTCTACCAGGTGGTGTACTGCCTAGTCTTGAGCAGCAGGCCAATATTCTAGGAGAGCACTTTGCATCTGTATCGGGTTCATCGCATTACTCGGCTGCATTTTTAAAGCATAAAAGTGTTATAGAGAAGAGGAGAATAAATTGCTCTGGAGGGCTAAGAGAACCCTATAATAGACCATTTACTTTTCGAGAGTTACAGGCAGCCTTAAATAAAAGTAAAAATACTTCCCCAGGACCAGATCGGATTCACTACTGTATGCTCAAGCATTTGCATTCCAATACCCTGCAAGCGCTTTTAAGCTTCTTTAACAAAATCTGGCGAGAAGGTGTCTTCCCAGATTCCTGGAAAAGAGCCGAGGTTATCCCGCTCCTTAAACAAGGAAAAGATCCATCATTACCCTCAAGTTACCGACCCATAGCCCTCACCAGTTCCTTGGGGAAAACATTTGAACCAATGATAAACTCAAGGTTGGTCTATTTTCTAGAGGAAAATAATCTCCTCGATAAGTTTCAGTGCGGTTTCCGTGCTCACAGATCAACGGTGGATCACTTAGTCAGACTCGAGAAAACTATTCGTGAAGCTTTTGTTAATAGACAGCATTGTGTTTCCGTCTTTTTTGATATAGAGAAGGCTTACGACACAACATGGAGGCATGGAATCTTGAACGATCTTGTCTCGTATGGAATTCGTGGCCAAATGCTCTCCATTATCAAAAGCTTCTTGGAAGACAGATACTTTCATGTCAAGCTTGGGACAACCTTCTCTCGTAGTTTCGTCCAAGAGAATGGAGTTCCACAAGGTGGTGTCCTTAGCGTAACACTATTTTTAATAAAAATGAACTCTATTGCAAAGTCTATCCCACAATCACTTTCCTACTCTCTTTACGTGGATGACTTGCAGATCTCTTGCTGTTCGTGTAACATTTCAGTCTGCGAGAGACAGCTTCAGCTGGGAATTAATAGTCTGATGAGGTGGGCTGATGCCAATGGGTTTAGTTTTTCACCAGAGAAGTCAGTATGTGTAAACTTTTTATTATGCAGGGGCATGATCCTAGAGCCTAGTCTGACCTTAAGGGGGCAGGCAGTTCCTGTTCGTAATTAACACAAGTTTCTAGGAGTGATCTTTGATAAAAAGTTGAATTTCCGCAGTCATGTTCTTTACCTGAAACAGAAGTGCTCAAAGTCAATGAACCTCCTAAAGGTGCTTTCACACAAGTCTTGGGGTAGCGATCGGGAATGCCTCCTTCGTCTCTATCGCTGCTTGATTCGTTCAAAATTAGATTATAGATGCGTAGTGTATGGATCCGCACGTCCTTCTACCCTTCAGGTGTTGGACCCAATCCACCATCAAGGCCTGAGGCTTTCCACTGGTGCTTTTCGGACGTCCCCTATTCCTAGCCTATATGCTGAGAGTAATGAATATTCACTTGAAAAGAGACGATTTTATTTAGGGTTCCAGTATGTATTAAGAATCCGCTCTATCCCTTCTCATCCAATTCAGGAAGCAATCCACGATTCTCGCTATGTAACCACATTCCAAAACAAGCCATCTGTTGTGCCCCCTTTTACGCAGAGAATTAAAGCATATTCACAGGCGTACAACCTTGACAGTTGCAGCCTAGTTGCTCAACTCCCACCTGCAGTAGCTTCTTGGGAGTGCATAGCACCCAAAATCAATTTTACTCTGATTAAATATAATAAGCGGCAAACTCCTGTTGCTGCCTTGCTGCAAGAGTTTTCCCAGGTTGCGTATGCGTACAATAACTGTAGGAGCTTCTTCACAGATGGTACTAAAAGTGACTCTGTTGTTGGGTGTGCTGTTATAAGCGAGACATGGAAGGTTGTTAGACGTCTTGATGCCAGAGCCTCAATCTTTACTGCAGAATTATATGCTTTACTTTTAGCCGCTGAATTCATTATAGAGAACTCTATCCAGTATTCTGTTATCTACTCTGACTCTCTCAGCGCATTAAATGCACTTTCTTCTTTGAAAGTACCAAAGAATACCTTTGTTACTAGGCTCCGGAACATTGTGCACAATGCAGCAAAATCACACCTACACATCAATTTTTGTTGGGTGCCTAGTCATGTCGGTATTCAGGGAAATGAGGATGCTGATAGAGCTGCCAGTACATGCATTGAGAGGCAAGTGGATATTAAGGACATTCCATACACTGATTACAAACAGAGTCTTAAAAGAGCAATCCAGAAAATCTGGCAGTTAGAATGGGACAAGGAAATACAGAACAAGTTTCATTGCGTGAAACCTACCCTGCAGGAATGGGCAAGTTGCCGACACAGGGAGCGCTTCTTTGAGGTGGTGCTCTGTCGTCTGAGATTGGGACACACCCATCTCACGCATGGGTACCTCCTACGGGCAGAGGCAGCTCCGAAATGTGAACACTGTAAGGAGTTATTGAGTGTCATGCATATTCTTATCACATGTCCTAAGTACCATCACGAACGCACCATTTTTTTCTCTACCTTTTTCCGCAATCGCGTCCCGTTCCACCCGGCATTATTATTGGGTGACGAACCTCTTGTGCCGCACCGTCAAGTTTTTAAGTTTTTAGATAGCATTCATTTCTATTACGCTCGCCTGAAGGTGAGGTTGGGTGACGAACCTCTTGTGCCGCACCGTCAAGTTTTTAAGTTTTTAGATAGCATTCATTTCTATTACGCTCGCCTGAAGATTACCCGGTAGCAGAGAGCCGGCGATCTTGTATCGTCGGCACATTCTCCCAAACTTCCTAGTGTGAAGGAAATTCCTTTAGAGCGCTTTTGGTTAGTGGAGCATCGGTTAAAATATCTGGAGGCCTTAATAGGTCTGTATCTTGTAAAGTTTTAAGCATTCATTCCCCATAGTTTTTTTTAAAATGGAACTACCTGCTATAGGTCTTTTCAGTATTGCCTTTAACTTACCCTGTGTTTGGCACACTATGGCCTTAGTTGCCGCTGTGCCATTAAACACCTAATTTTCTTCTTCTTCTTCGATGGATTCGACTATTGCTTTTCCTTTTTTGGAGTTGTGAGTGTATCCCCATAGTCGGTGTGGGGCGTTAAAGTCCCCCACGATTAGAAGGGGTGAGTCCTTTGCTATTAATAAGGCTTCCCGAATAACTTCTCGTATTCCTGGTTGCTTGCGCGATGGCCGGCAATACATATTGAGTATGAACAGATTAGATTTCTTCTTCGTTGACTTCGAGATAATTTCTACGAGCGTGTGCTCGCAGTCCTTCTGCGTCGTGAGATGTTGCATTGCCGCAATGCAACCTTTTATGAGAATGGCTGTGGATTTTTTTGTTGGGTCAGCATAGGTGATGTATCCTGGCAGATGAGGGCTTCTATTTGTTTCTTGTAAGGCAACTATTTCTGGCTCAGGGTCTAGGGAGGAGACGTATTGCTGGAGTGCTCCGTGCTTGTATTTTATACCTCGGCAGTTCCACTGGAGATCCGCCGTACCGTTCGTGCTATTGTGTGGGCGAGTCGTCATATTGCTTGGTGGGGTCCTTGCTTTCCACCAGGGATTCTCGTTCGTATGGGGGGGGGGTCTGCGGCTACTGCGTGGGTTTACTGTTTCAAGGCGTTCGATGCGGATGGTGTGGCGCTCTATTTTTTGCTTAAGGGACTGTACATCTTGCTTTAGGTCGCGCATATCTTGCTTTAGGGGCTGCACATCTTGGTGTAATGTCTGTATATATTGTCGTAGGGCATTGTATTGTGCATCCAGGCGTGTTGTAAGCGGCTCCACTATGGATGTTACGGTTGCCTGAAACCACGGGTTGAGCAACTTGTGAGGCATCTGGCGTATGGACCTCGCTCGTCGCAGGAGCCTGGGGTGTTGTTTTTTGTGCGTCGTTGTTTGGGGATGGTGGTGGTGGAACCACGTCCATTTGTGTTTGCTCCCGCTCTGGGCGGTTTGGTTTCTTGCGTTTGTCTGTAGTGTTCCTCATCTGGGCTTTTTCTATTGTTTCTAGTCTAGCATGGAGTACTGCTATTTGTGCTTTGAGTTGTGTGCATTCCGGACACGGTACGGGTACGGGTGAGGGTGTGGGTTGGACTGGTGCTGGGGGTTTAGGAGTACTGGGAGCATTGGGAGACACAATTTGTGCCCAGCTGACTTGCTTGTTGTTTCTCGCGCCTGGCCGGGGTTCCCTGCTCCGAGAGGTAGACTGGGACCTTGGGCCCGAGCTGCTACGCCGCCTTCGAGTCGGGGTCCTGGAACGGCTCTGGGTCGCCCGCGTTGCGGTGTCGGGTCCCTCCGCACGGCTCACTCTCTCGCCTGCCTCGCGAGCGCTCTCCGTCAGAGAACGTAGGGCTCAGAAAACCGCTTGGGACAGCCCCGAGCCGCCGTGAGGTGAGGTTCGTCGCAGAGGGTGCACAGAGGTTCGCAGGTGTGGCCCTCGTGAGGGTCTTTGAGGCCGCACTGGTGGCACACATTGACTTTTGGTTGTGGACACGCCGTGGATCGATGTCCGGCTTCGTGGCATACGGTGCACGCGGGAATTGTCTTTTTATACAGCGAGACAGGGTACTCCCCGCCGAATAATGTCACGAAGAAGGGTACCTTGAGCCCCGCAAAGGTGAGTATTACCATCTTGGATTGGCCCAGTCTGCGGCAGGTGTAGATTTCGAACTGGCTTTGGTCGGAGTTCGCGAGGATTTCGGCTTGAGAGAAGCGCAGCGGCACTCACCGAACTAGTCCCTTGGATGAGTCATCGGGCGGCAGTCCATATAGGTTGACCATATGGATGGTGTTGCCGATCTTGATTTGTTTTCAAGTTTCCTAGGGCCTTGGCTGCATCTGAAGAGGGTGTGCTGATTGTGGCCGTATTTTGCGTGGCATCCAAGCTAACCCTAAGATTGGCTTGACGCCACGTGAAGTTGATCGAATTCAACAGAGCCAGGGAAACCTTGGCTTTGTCCAGATTTGCAAGCTTGAGGCCGTCTTGTGGGCGCAGAACTAATTTAAAATCATCGCGGGGAAGTGGATTGGGCCTGGGGGCGGCTTTGCGTACTGGCATGGGAGTTGGAGGTTTGGGCTCGGCGGTTGGGCCTACCTCATCGTTGAGCTTGAGCTGGCGTCGCCTCTGTGCCTTGGTGAAGACATCGATCCAAGTTGAGTCATGTTCTGAGGAGAGTTCTGAGTATTCACCTTCGTTGGAATCGTGGTTCATCGCGATATCCTCTTCGTCGTTTGAGTTTGGGCTAGGGGAGTCCGCGATGCGGGCCCCGTCGGCGGCGGACGAGCCCGACGTTGGGAGTAATCTTGCGAAGTTGGTCACAGAAAAGTTTCCACGCATACACTACAATGAGCTGAGTCGGCTGGTAGCGTTGAAGTCTGGCTGGAATCCGATTTTCCTCACAAATAGTTGAAAGACTGCGGAGCTCATGCGAAATGCGGCCACTCCGCCGTGAGTCTTCGTCTTTTTTCCCCTGTCTCGGAAGTGTGCATGTACAGGCGTTAGTAAGCGCGCTGAGTATTTTATTTCAATAAGTAAGCAAAAAATGTCCAGGAAAAGTGCGCATGCAGACAAATGTTTGATTGCCGCTTGATCTGGAGATGCCACACACTGAACTACAGGTTTTCCCGCTCATCTTAATCCAAGCGACGTCCAATTTAATCCCAGTACCACCCAATTTAATCCAAGCGCCAAACAATTTAATTTTTGCGCTACCCACTTTAATCCCGGGGTCAGTCAATTTAATCCACAATATATAGTATATGCACTAATTGCCTTCAGTGGTCCTGTTTTGCTTACACATTTGGTAACTCAGAATAATTGTTTATACACTTATATTTTTGGGGGACAACTGATCATTTGATCACTATTGTGACTACTTGGAGTTACTAGTTTCACTTTTGACGAGGCGCAATTGATATGTTTTTACTCTTTTTTTAACCTGGAGTTATTGTGGCGCACTCAAATTTATTTTAGCTGAATGGACGTTTTGTTTAATCTTTTTTATTACTCGACTTACAATTCAGATGATATAAGTACAATTGCAATTTATGATTACCATTTTGATTACTTCGTGCTATTATTGCTCCAATTCATCTATAATAAACTTAGTTGACATTATTATTCCTCCTCTGATTACTTAGAGTTACTTTTGACCCATTGGCTATAAATTCGAATTAAACGCCATTGTAATGACTCTTCATTACTTTCAGCTAATATTCAAAAAATTGAAATTTTATGAGATGATTATTGACATTTTGATTACTCTTGATTACTTCGAGTTACTCTCAATTCAATTGACTTTAATTCGGCCTAAGTGACATTTGGTGACTCTTGTTTACTTTGTGTAATTATAGCGCCAATTTATCGGTTGTGAGCTGAGTCAGTCAGTATTATTAGTCTTTTGATTCTTTCGAGTTACTTTTGATCCAGGGGACCTTAATTCGGCCTCACTGATATTGCGATGACTGTTATCATTTTTGGGGGCTAATATTTAACAAAATTATTTATTATTCGCTCAATTGACATTGCAATTACTTGTTTTATTACATTGAGTTACTATTGACCAAATGGACTGATTCGGCTTAATTGACATTTTGGTGACTCGTTTATTACTTCGTGTTATTATACCTCCAAATGATCTATAATGAACTCAGTTGACATTATTATTACTCTTTTGATTTCTTCGAGTTACTTTTAACCCAGTGGTCTTGAATTAGACCGAAATGACATTGGGATGACTCTTGATTACTTTGAGCTTATCTTAATACAGTTATTTATTATGAGCCTAATGTATATTATGATTACTCACAGTCAAAACAGCAGAACCTGTAGTAGCCTCAGAAGAGCGCCGGCGCCCGCGAACAAACAGATCACCCGAGACCACTGACTCCCCTGCAGACTGCAGCGCCCCTCGCGGTGGCGAAGATTTTCACCGCAATTCGCGCCCCTCTCCGTCATGGCGCGCATACGGCGCCCGTCACACTTCCCCTTCTAGCCACCATAGTTGTGGTTCTCGGTCGTCTCAATCGTCAGCGTTTGTGCGTTCGTCCTTACGTTCGCGGAAGAGGATGTGCGCGAAATTGGACCAAGTTCGTTCGTCGAAACAGACCAAGCAGGTAGTGGGCTCTCGGTGCAGTCAATCTGGACTCTCGACTGTCGCTGTGTACCGTTCGGTGAGCGAGCTCACCGGCGTGATTGAGCCACTGGCGTCCGTATCAAAGCCAAGGCCTTGCATGATACGTTTATTTTATGGCACTAGCACATGCTGGATATTATGTAAAGTTAAGCCATGGCAACACGCACCGTGAAGCAAATATATATTGTGCTCATGGGAAGAGGTAAGGGGCATTCGTGGCGAGAGCTGTGTATCAGTACCACTCTAATCGCGTGCATTAAAACATAACAGAAAATGTTGTGTATTGCGTCAGTATCTGCTTCCTATCGTAACGCCCCACCTTTAGACCTAAGGCAGCTTGCAGATAAAGAGTCGGATGAAATCTGATACCCGAGAAAGGAAACAGGCGCGGCGGAGTAGCAGTGCCAGGGGCGGATTTAGAGGGGGGGTCCGGATGTCCTGACTCCCCTCTTGATTTCTGCATGTGTAAAATTTGGGGCGTAAAACGAAGGAGTGGGGGAGGGGGTATCACGCAGTAGTGATACACGACCGCACGCCGGTACGATGCTCATCCAGATCGAATCCCCACCCCTGCCCGTTTCGATCTGGATGAGCATCGTACCGGCGTGCGGTCGTGTATCACTACTGCGTGCTGCACGTTAAAGACCCCAGGCTAGCGGTTGTACTGCACTGGCTAAATTGCTCATCTACAGCGAGTGACTCGTCGCAACATTAAAAATGGCTGACCAACGACTCGCTGTATAAATATCCACACAACCCCAATTATTGGTTCCTAAACATATGGTACGCTGACCAACACCTGACCCCCCTCATGAAATTCCTGCATCCGCCCTTGAGTAGCACAGCGTATGTACGCCAGACAAGAGGACCGGCGTCGCGGTCACGTTCAAAATAATACGTTTTCTATTGATCGTATCCTAAGTACTTCCATAAATATGCCCTTGCGCTTTTTCCAAATCACTGGGACATCGGACAAAAGTTTACATGCTGTATTTGCGTGAAGAAGGCACCGTTGATGCAAAATGTAACCAGAACTGGCGCCCAAATGCCCAAACTATTTGGCGGAGTAACACATGTGCAGAGTCGCGAGGTGTCGCGTGCTGCCTCCTCTCCGTGTTTTTCTCCCCCCTTGCCCAACACCCTCGCCCCCCTCGACTTTCTCCCTCTTTCTCGCTCCCGCTCTTCCCTTTAAAAAATTTGCACCGCATGATCGGTGCTCTGTAGTCGCTTTAAAGCGGATCAAAGAAGCAAGGGGGCGAGGGTAATTAGTATGTATAAATTCGGAATAGCTACTGCGAAAACCACGAGTAAAAAACAACATTCAAATTGATCGCCCTTTCCAATGGCGTGATGTCGCCAGTGGGAAAACTTTCCAGCAGAAAGGTAGGTACGTGTGTGTGTAGCATTAATTTTATCCTACTGAACGAATGCTGTTGCGAACTTTCACAGCATCCCTTTTACACCAAGAAGCCCCTTCTAATTTCTCGGGAGCAAGGTCTACGGCGAGCCAAAGTCTACAGCCCAAGCCGTGATTGTTCCCGCCAATGACGTCGCTTTTCCAAGATTACCATAATTTCAGTTTGAAAATATAGTAAAGGTGAAATTTCAAAATTGCATAACTTCGCGAATTTTTTTTTTCTACTGACACATAATTTATTATGTTTATTTGGCCATGCCTATTGCAGTGCTAAACCAATATTGAGGCAGACCGGCAACCCCCTCCCCCAGAAAAAAAAAAAAAAATCGGCGGTGTTCCTTTTCAAATACAGCGGCTTACTTTTATATATATATATATATATATATATACCGGGTGTTTTTGCGAAGACTCAAAAATCTTAAAAATTAGGGTGTTTGAAAAAAAAACTGTCTTCGGGAACAAACTACCAGCCACGGCCAGTGGCGGATCCAAGGGGGGGGGGGGGGCGGTGGGGGCGATCGCCCCCCCCAAACGCCTTGCCAGGCAACCCCCCCCCCCCCCCCCCCCGGGGTTCTTCGTCAGCTCGAAGAAAAAACGTAAGCAATCGACGTGAGGGACAAAAGATGAAAACAGCGGTGGGTGGACGCACCTGCTGGGCGCTTCCAAAGTGGGGTTTATCTCCGTCAGGGTCACGGTACGTCTTCCCGACAGGGACGGCGCAGGAGTTTCGAAGTGGAGAGACAGTGGGGAGGCGCACCAAATATCAGGGTCCTCGACTGCAGGCACACTTCCAAACAAGGCCAGCACGTCGAGCACGGGGAAAAAAAAATTGGTTTGCTCTTTATGTTTATACAGCCTTGATGGAGATGCGCCTCAACGGGTAATCGGTCTCTTAGCTGTAGATGAGAAATTTAGCCAGTGCAGTACAACCGCTAACCTGGGATTTTTAACGTGCATCACGCAGTAGTGATCACACGAACGCGTGCCGGTACGAAACTCATCCAGATCGAAACGGGTGGGGGCGGCGGGGATCGAACCCAGGAGGTTCCAGCGCAAGCTTTCGCTCCACGCTCCGAGCTGAGACGCGTTAGCCCACTCGGCCACTTCCTCCCTGCACGGGGGGAAAATACCTTCAACATATCTAGTCCCCTTTCTCTCTCCCTCTCTCTCTTTGGAGGTTGTCTGCGAAAAATTTGTGCCCTGAAAGCTCCCAAACGCAGACGCCAAGCAGCCTTCCTCAAGGTTGCGATCCTATACACAGCGGATTATCCTTCCTCTCTAGCGGCCGCCTTTTCATCACTTTTCGTTTGATGGTTTCTTCGTGGTTCGGGGCTTGTCTTTTGGCATGTCTTTTTTGGCTTGCTTTGAGATGCTGTCGCCCACGGGCTCACTAAAGGTATCTTATTGGCACGGTGTGCTCATTGCCAAGGGAAGTGCGGAGGGGACGTACCAGGAGGAGACGTTCCAGGGGGGGGGGGGGGGGGGGGTGGATGCAGCTTGTACAACCAGGTGACCAATTGCTTTTCTTCTCAACTGAGAGAGGAAGCATGCAAATGCTCTGGGTACAGTGTAGTCTGGGTCTGGGCTTCTCCTGGAGACGCTCCGGACTTCCCCACGACCTTGGCTTAAACATAAGCCCGCTTTCGTCCTCGTCTCCATCCCTCACTGAGGATCAGCGCCGCAGCGCGGAATACAGAAAGAAGCCGACGAGCGCCAGAAGGGGGAGATGTTTCCTCTAATGGGCTTCATACTGCCTGCGGTAAGCTAATAAAGGAAAGATAAACGGTACGAGCACTCTAAAGGCTGGAGGCTGCTTACACGGGGTCCTCAAGCCGACGCCGTAGGCATTTATTTGTATACAATGCCGTTTAAACCTAGTGTGGCGGGACATATCTTAGGAAAGGCGCCCGCTACCCCTTGTCTCCCCTTGGCGCCGTCTTTACTTTTCGAGTTAAACGCGGCTTCTGTGGATTGACGGCAGAGCTTTCGCGCGGCTTTGCAGGAGCGAATATGTGTGTGTCGAACGGAACAGAGGCGGGGCTTGCTGGTTTGCAACTGCGGCTTCGAATTCCCTACCTAGGGACTTGGGGAAAACGAGTCCTTTCAAAGATGCGACTATACATGAATTAAATAGACAGTGCCTGTGCCCGTTCGAGTGAACACCGACTCCCAAACATCCATGCTGCAGTCGTGATCGGCCTTTAGCCCAGTTGAGATTCGCCGACCGGACAACATCCCATCATATCTCTGCACCTGTCCTCTCGACCCTGACGAATGAGCTAACTACCCAGAAACAAGTGAGTGTTCCTTTCATACAGAAAATATCCAGACGAAGTACAATTGAATATAATTTGGAAGGATCCATTGCTGGTTTAAGGTCTTGTCTAAGTTTAAAAGTTATAGTTGCCGAACTGCAACATGCTTTCAAAAATATTCAACAATTATTCGCTTTCGTTCTCTCGAGTTGCATCCAGAACACGTGAAAACACGAGTTTGGGTTGGCAATGCCGCATGTGCTGCGCTCTGGACATCCCAAATATACGGCGAACAACCGACGAACTTGCCTGGCAGCGTTCGTTTCGCTCGCTGCGTCAACAGTGTTTTGACGCCGCGAGCAGCGTCGAAGCCGCCGGGCCATTTTTGTCGCTTGTTTGCAACGTACTCGCTTTATTGAAGCAACCGGCGACAATGAAAAGTATGTTTTAAAACCACGTTCTGCATTTTGGCACTGAATATAAAGTTCTAACTACTATGCCAAGCTTAATCTCAAAGAACAGCCGAGTTTTAGATTAAAACGTTTTTCGCATTGTCATTAGCTGCATGAGCTTCCTCCGTATAGTTGGCAAAGGTTGGCTGTCCGTACATGCTCTGCGGGTGTAACGAGAATATATAAATATTCAAGCAAAAGGAGCCCAAAAGTTGTAGCCCCGCCGGGGATATCTGAGCCATCAAGTTACGCTGTCTGCAATTGTCACAGCCGCTATAGCACCAAACATTCATCCCCAGTAGTTAAACTTCTTTTTCTATTTCTAGCGCGCTGCCACGCGAATGGAGTAATCCCGCTTCCTATGAACTACAAAATTCCTTGCGTTATGGTGTTCAGAAAGGATAGTGCCACCACAATTTTCTAGATACTTACCTCTAGCGTGGTCACCCGAAAGGTTTTAATTCAAAGAGTTCATCCCCGACAGGTAAACCGATACAAAAGCTCTCAAGATCTATATTATGTTATCAGAGTTTAGTAAAATCGATAACTCCACAAAAAATATAAACACTCCCCCCCCCCCCCCCCCCGTTTTACACCGAGGAACCGCCCCCCCTAAAATGGAGGTCTGGATCCGCCCCTGGCCACGGCAGACGTCAGGAATTGCCAAAAACATACTAAATAGCCAGCTAATTAATTAAAATTTGTTAATTAACTTTTAGTTAGTAGAAATAGACATATGGTTCCAATTAGAAAGTTGCTGAGCGTTATCGAAAACCACTAAATCAGTCATTTTCAGAAAGACTTTGAGCGCGTGAGAAGAGTAGTAGCGCACTAAAGTTACCACTCGTGGAGCAGGTACAAGGCTAGCGGTTGCGGTAAGGCGCCCGCGCGATTTTTCCGCCTCTTATCTAGCCCCAGTCTTGTACCTGCTCCACGAGTGGTAATTTTAGTGTGCTAATACTCTTCTCACGCACTCAAAGTCTTTCTGAATATGACTGATTTAGTGGTTTTCGATAACGTTCAGCAACTTTCTGATTGGAACCATATGCCTATTTCCACTAACTAAAAAGTTAATTAACAAGTTTTAATTAATAAGCTGGTTAATTAGAATTCCCGACGTCCGCCGTGGCTGGTAGTTTGTTCCTGAAGACAGTCTTTTTTTTTTTTTTCAAATGTCCTAATTTTTAGGATTTTTGAAAATCTTCGTTGCTAAAAAGTAATGCAACATCTTCTGGACATTTACTTGACTTGATGCAAAAAAAAAACATATTGTAGAAACATTGTATTGATATTACAAATTGACATTCTACTAAAGGTAATTGCTTGATATCTAATGAATGTCCTCTAAATATTTTATTATGATATTTAATATTTGGACAATCTGTGGACATCCTGTGGATATTCGTGGTTGTCTGGGAAGTGTCTCCTCATGCAAAGCAGGATTGAAAAATAACCCAGAGCTCATTTACAATTGTCAAATTGTTTTATTTATCACTGATACAATTCAGAAATTGTCGGGTTTGTTCAGTGCGGTAGCCGCATTATTGCACTTTCGTCTCGAGTACCTTCTGACATTCCCTTCCGACTCTCCGGGAAATTTGTTCATGATGTAGACTGAAAAAGAAGCAAGACATATAATTACATGAGGCTTCTTAAGTTTCCAAAACCATCTGATCAGTTGTTACTCTCTATGGTACAGTAAATAACAAAGTGTTTCAGGGCCGGCCACCTTGCTATACTTCGTTTCAGCTTCGGTCCGAGCGCGCCCGATGTATTGAGCCGAAGGGCCAATCAAACAGCGAAGAGGCACAACGTCATGGCGTGCTCTCTGCAGCTGATAGGACCAGCGGGTATTGGCCGTCTCTCTGTGCCTGCTCCTAGCCCGGCTAGTCCTATCAAGCGCAGAGAGCATGCCATGATGTTGCGCTTTTTGCGCTGTTTGATTGGCCCTTCGGCTGATAACATCGGCCGCGCTCGGACCGAAGGGGAAACGAAGTATAGAACCAACATCTCAGCTGAGACTGTGTGAAAGAAAACAACCCACGTCTACTGTATGAGTGAAGTAGAACACTAAGTCACGACTTTGTGTTCCACTTCACCTTATACCGCGTAAGGACA